>VMDO01007878.1:0-66567 GCA_007922755.1 Pedetes capensis
GGCAAGTGTTTCGATCTGCTGTACATAGGGTCGCTATGAGTCGGACTCGACTCGACGGCACCTAACAACAACAACAACAATTACCAAAAAGAAGAATGAACCTAATTTCTTTATTATGCCCTCCAGCCAGAATGATGAACAGTGTTTAATTTTGGAAAAATATTCTTTAAAAGCCAATAAATCAAATTACTGACTTTTCTTTTAGATTAGAACTTATATTTCATTGTAAAAAATACTCTGAATCCCCAAAACCTTGAATTATGAGAGATAAAAATAAAAATTTTCTTTTAATATACTGAACTAATCTTAATTGTCCATATATTATCTTGATGTCTGGAAAGTACTTGTATTAAGAATGTGAGTTATAACAGTTCATTCTTCTTCATTTTCTATATAATTTTATTCCTTTTATCAAAATGCATAAGTATCACCCACCAAAGTTTGTTGTTGTTGTTAGGTATCACCCACCAAAGTTTGTTGTTGTTGTTAGGTGCCGTCGAGTCAGTATCCAACTTATAGCCACCCTACATACAACAGGCAAAACACTATTGTCAGTGCTTCTCTGCTGTTCACAGGGTTTTCAATGGCAGACTGATTTTTGGGAGTGGGTTGCTGGGTCTGTCTCCCAAGCCTACAGCACCTAGTATTCCCAGGTGGTCTCCCATCCAAGTACTAACCAGGTTCGACCCTGCTTAGCTTCCGAGATCTGATAGGATCGGATGCCAGAGGGCTATGGCTGCAGACCACCAAAGTTTAAGCCTCTTTAATTACAAGAGTAAGCCATATAGTCCTCACGCTTTAAAAGGATGCCTCTGTATGCTTGCTGATTCAGTGCCCTCCACCTGCAATACTTTAACCCCGACCCCAAATATATCTACATTTACCTGGGGATATTTAAAGGAGTCCAAAGTCCAGATTATATTCCAGATCCAGGACATTGGCTTTGAAAGTTTTTGAAAGTCCTCAAAGTAATTCTAGAATATTGACAAGTTTGAGAATCATTGCCTTAATGAATCTGTTCTCAGGCAAACTTCTGATCATGCTCGCCATCTCAGGTCATAGGAAATATCTGATGCCCTCCCCGAAGGTTTTAGGCTTCCCACCATTCCTCCTGTATATCTCTATCATAGCAAGCACTAAGGATGGGGTAATTATTTACCTGCATTCTTATTCTCCCAACCTATTACAGGATTCAAGAGTATTTTTATCTTTGAATCCCTGACTCTAATCCTGCATCTCTTATTTAGGAGTACTCAATACATCCTTGGAATAAATAAATTTTTCCTAATAAAAAGCCAAAAATATAGAGTTGTGTTGATATTTAAATACTTTGGAAAAAGGAATAATTTAAGATGTTTGGGATGATCTTTCATTGGTGGGCAATATCCCATATGTAGGAAAACATTGTACCAGTGAAAATAAACTATATCCCAACATCAAAAACAATAAAATATAACTTTGAATTATCTACAAAGTTGCATTCTTTATTGCAATAAGCATAAAAAAATTTCTGTGGTAAGAAATATCTAAAACAACCCATCCTTTCCCAGCTTGTTTTCTGTCTGTAGTGGACTGTGTATTATTTCCAAATCAATCCTTTCAGAAGTTTATGTTTCAGGGGTTTATAAAACTGATTTGAAAAGTTTAAAGTACTTAGTTTCCAAAATATATGATGTATGAGCCTGTTTATTGTGGTAATCACACTGTTAATATGATAATTACAATTCAGAAAATATTCACATAGTACATTTTGCCACAATCTACTTATAGACAATAAACCTAATCTTAAAATGTTTTTTTTGAGGTAGTAGGGGGTTGAACTCAGAGCTTCCTGCGTACTTTGCAAGAGCTCTATCACTGAGCTGCATCCTCAGGCACTTTACTTTTTATTTTGAGACAAGGTGTCACTAAATTGCACAAGCTTTTACCTGGCCTCAAATTTGTGGTCCTCTTGCCTCTGCCTCTGGAGTCACTGGGTTTACAGGTGTGTAGCACTATGCCTGGCTTAAACATATGATTTTTAAAAAAGCTATTTAAAATATTTTGCTCTTTGTGTTTGCTTTTTTGCTTAACTATTTTATGTTTGCAGCAGTGTTGCACAATCTAAAACAATATATTGTTGTTCATTGGCTAGATTTTGATGCATGAAATCCAAAAATGAATCAGTTTTAGAAACTATTCTCCAAGACAGTAATATTGTTGTTGTTAGGTGCTGTTGTGTTCAACTCATAGAGACTCTCCTAGGGTTTTCAGTGGCTGATTGTTTTGGGATTGCTTCCAAAGTGTATTGTGTCACATCCTTCTCCCATTTTTGAGGTGCTGGGGATCGAACCCCGTCCCCAGCGAGGGTAGAGCAGTACTCTACCAACTGAGTTAAACCCAGCCCCGAAACAGTAATATATTTTTTTTATTTATCTCATTTATCATACACATGAAGTGCTGGATTATCTCATTAGACATCAAATTAAGACCTTGACAACTGGTATTCCATATGTACTCATTCTGAATGCATATAAAAGTATAATCTACTTTTTAACTGCCTATATTGTGACCAACTACAGTTAACTAATAGTTTTAGTATGTTAACTAAGTATAACTAATTTAAAAGGTATTCTCTGAAACATACTTCTTGTTTTGCTTCCCATAATGGCCATGACTATAAACTATAAGTGCAAGATCCCTAGAAACTGCCCAACTTTACGAGAAACAACCTCTGATTTGTTGTTAGGATGTTAGAACCTCTGAAGGTATTACCAATTGTGAAAAGACAAAAGATCACACAGTTCTTAAGGTTCACTTCTAATGCCATGGTCTCCCAAGTGTAAAAGCTGTGAAGGAGGCAACTATTCCAAGTGAGCTAAAGCTGCAATCAACATAAAAATTGAATTTTTTGTTATGCAAACTAGGTACACAGACACATTTTCAATCAGTAACAGCTAACTACCTATTTATGTTTGGAGCCAAAGAGTAGGGCAGTTTTAAAGTTGGCTTCTGTAAGCATAAACCAGATGTTGGCTAGTGTTCTTTCTCTGGTCCCCCTTCTGCTTCCTTATCTCCTCACCAAACTGTCATAGATAGCTAGACTCACAGCCGGTCTCACTGAGTGGGTCAATAAAGTCCACGGAAGACCTAGGGCGGCAGGAGCCCGTCAGGTTAGCTGTCTCTCTGTGGGTCGAGTGACTGGGGGCCAGGTGGAGGCTGGGGCTGTCCCCACGCCTCCAATCCCCAGCAACAGGTCCGCAGTGGGCGTATAACCACCAGAAAGGTGTAGTTCGCTCCTTCCCCCGACCCAACGATGAAACGTGGCAACAAACCCACCATCCCCTGGGCTCGGTTCTTTGTGCTATAAAGACATCTTCCGCGGTCCCTTTGCATCTCTCCCCGCCATACCGACTCCGTTCAGGAGGGGTCAAAAATAACTTCGGGGAGGTCACAACCACAGCAGACAGAGGCTGGGTCTACCTGGAAAAGAGGGGAGGCAGTTAGCGGGGAGGCTTGGCTTCCTTGGCAGTGCCCCTCCATCCAGTACAAAACCCGTGAGGGCGCGGCGTCCAGAGGTGGGTGAGCAGGTGGGTGCGGGACAAGGAGACCCGAGGGAAACGAGGAGTCACGAAACCGCCTCCGCTGGGGACCGCCTCCTCTCTGAGTGGCCTCCCCTGTTTGTTCTGAATTAGAAAGCCAATACTCAGGCCAAACAGCCGCCCCCGGCCAGCCCGTCTCTGCCTAGGAGGGAGCGGCTCAGGGCAGCGGGGGCCGAGCGGCGGAGAGGGCCATTTGGCCAGAAAGGGGGAGCCGACAGTGTCCCCCCGCGCCTTAGACTCCATCGCCTGGAGAAAGGCGCACAAGGCCAGGCTCATGCCACAGCGTTCCCCTGGGGCTCGCTCCGCTCGCCAGGACCTGGAGCAGAGGCTTCCCCCGCTTTCTCCCGCCCCTGGCTCTCCGCACCCCTCCTCGGGACGCTTGGTTGGGTCCGGGGAGGGGCGGGCAGCTCTCCACGTGCTGCTGCAAGGCCCGCGCTGCGTTCCAGCTGCTCTGCAGCCTCCGCCGCCACCTCGGGGGCGGGGAGGGGCCTCGGGGGCGGGGTCCCTGGAGGGGCGGGGCCTCGGGCGGGAGCTGGAGGCGGGGCGGGCCCCCCGTGGGCGGGCCTTAGGGCGGGCCCGGAGGCGGGGCGGGCCGGAGCGCACGTCTGGCTGCCCAGGCCGTGCGGCTGAGAGCTGCGGGCAGGTTTGGCTCCGGCAGAAAGAGACCTCGCGGACGGAGTCGGACGCCTGGTGCTCGGACTTTCTGGAGGTACAAGCGGGAGCCTGGCTGCGGGCCCTCCTCGCACGCCCGGCCGCCCGCGGTGCCCCCTGTCGGCGGGACGGCGGCGGCCGGCTGGTGAGGGGAGGCTCCTGGAAGTCGCGAGTCCCGGCGGAGGCTGCGCCCCTCTCCGACTCTTTCTTCTCCTTCTCGCCGCCTCGGTTCTGGGCGTCGGGCACCGGGCGGGCAGGTCGCCTCTCCGCGAGCTGGAGCTCGCCCACGCCGGGGCGGGCGGACGGGGCCCCGGGGCAGACGAGCTGGGGAGGCGGGGGAGGCGCGGGGCTCCCGGGCCGCCTGTGCGGAGGGCGGGAGGCCGGTCCGGGCTGCGGGCTGCGGGCTGCGGGCTGCGGGCTGCACCGCGGGGCGCTCTTCGCACGCCGTGCCCAGCTCTCCGGATCGCGGGCTTAAGTGGTGGACCCGGCGCCCTGTTCTGGGGGGCGCCCCTCTGTGGTGCCCCGTCACTTGACGGGCCGCTGGGACCCGCACCTGAGCCCCACGTTCTTGAGGGCTGTGCGGTGTCGCCTGTTGTGTGCGCTGGGCAATATCCCATATGTAGGAACGGCTGGGCAGCCGGCTCCGGGAAGGAACCCGGCGCTGCGTCTGCCCCGCGGTCCCTGAAAGTGCCCAGTCGGGGAAGCTGGAGGGTGGGCTGAGGCTCCCTAGCCCCCGAGAGGGCCTCTAGGGCACACGGGTCGGGGGCCCGGCCTGCAGAATTTGGGTTTCTGAAGGAGCTTGCGGCTCTCAGGCCGGGCACCAAGCAAAGGAGACCACTAGTCTCCCCTCGGGATGGCGGGCCAGAAGCTGTCATGTATGGACAGCTGGAGGCCACCCATGTGAAGTCCACAAAGATTAAAACAACATCTTAAGTCCCGGGATGGCATAGCCTAGTAGTGGGGCGTTTTCTTAAAGGCAGGAATGGATGAGAAGCTGTCAAAACAAGCACATTTTAAAGTTGAAGTGAAAGCTGGCAAATTTTCAGGCCGTACAGTTGTGTAGCTAGTGTCTAAAGAAATATTAGCATGTTTACTCTCTTACACCCTTTTCGTTTTATTTTATTTTATTTTAATTTTTAGCAACGAATCTGTTTTGCCAGTGTTTCCCTCAGGAGCTGTGCATTGCCCACAGCTGGGAAGGAAAATTTCAGCGAGGGTTCTCAGGTTGCTTTTAACTTCAAGCCTATGCTTTCCAGCACTTCTGAATGTGGAGAAAAAGTGTCTCTTGCTAGATTTTCCACGCATGATCCCTTCCTTTCTTCTCTGGGACCTGGGGATGTTTGTTTACTGGTTTTCTAAGCATCTACTTAAATTTAATTTTTGCACGAAATACTCCTTGTTGCCACAGGGTGTAGTTTAGGGATTAGAAAATGCTGTTGGGGAAAGCTGCTAGTGGCTTCATTTTTCAAGAATGTAAGTCATTTCCTTTCTGTGATTTCAGGGAGTTGATATTTCACAGCATCAAAACTTTGTGGGGAAAATTTTCCGTAATACATCTGTCATTTAAAAAGGCTTGTTACTTTTGGGTTTCCTTCTTAGGAGCAGTGCATAAATGCAGGCCCAGCATTGTTAAAGTATAAGAAGTTTTTCAGAATCTAGACTATTATGAGACTACAGTAGAAAGTAGTTTTACCAACCAAGACCTACAAATAGCTTGCAGGATGGAGAGTGGGGGAGGGGAGAAGACCAGAGAGAGACAGGAAAACAGATGCCTTTGCTGGTGTCCTTTGTAGTATAAAACTTCTAGCACCTAATCATTTTCCTTGGGTGTGGTTTTGAGAAATGAAAGTTTTATGTTAAAAACGAAAATATTCCACAATCTGAGACAGCTAACATCTGAATGCTTTTTCAATGTTTGTAAACATATTGGATTCATATTTCATATTAAAGAGGGCCTTTGCTAGGATTATTAGATGAAAAGGGGTCCCCAGGGGATATCTCATATCAAGTTATCTGCAGGATATCTTCTCCAGAAAGCAGACTGACTGTAATATGAACTAATCCCCCCCCCCCCCACTTTGAATCGCTTGTAAGAATCCCAGTGATCTGACACTGATGAGCCACACTAATCAGCAGTTCTTACAGTGCTCAAAACATTTTAGGGCTGAGAAATCTTTCTCTATTTTCTAATCCTTCTTTTTTAGGGGTTAACGGTTATGACACCAGCTTCAAGTACACAATTTGAACTTGCAGATTTAAGATACCCCTGTTTCTACAGGAAAATGCCTGAAAATAACATGGGCTAGAATGAACACACTGTTTTTGAAAGCAAAACGCCAGTGTGCTGGGTAACAGTTTTTACCTACAAGTTCTCTAAAAACCTATCATTTAACTGGGCCAGCTGTATTAGTGACGATTGTAGACCTTTTTCTAGTTTCTGGACTTTGTTTTATGTTCATCTATATTTATAAAGCTTTTGGCTTTCAGAATTTATGACATAATAGACTGTGTAGTCTTTTGGGGCAGATGCTTGGAATGAGAGTTTCAAACAGAATTGTTTTTGACTGAGCTGTCACGTTTAGAATTTAGTAGAAATGAGTCTTGCCTGACAACTGACTTTCTGATAAAGGAATTCTTTGTAGTTTTTGTCTTAGATGTTGTACATTTTGATTTCTAAAACTAGGATTAAAAAAATGCCTGCAAACAATTATTTTATTACATGAAAGCCAGTACCAAGAAAAAATTAATTCAGTCCAGATGTAAAAATGTATGTGAATTTTAGATTTGGATGATCTCAACAAGTTTCCCCTTTTGTTGATGAGGCTGCCTGGATCCCAGATGGCATCACAAATTATCCCTTAGGTAGTTTTCTGAATTGAAAACCAAATTTCATAGGCTTTCTCTTCAGTCATTTCAATATTGTTCTAAGTTTTCTAAAGGATAGAAACTTTTCTGCATGTATACAGAGATTTTTTTTTCCTTATTATTCGTTAATACAAACCTCATAAATGCTCCTGTTGAGTACATGAAGCCTCTTTCTTTCTTAAATGAGAAGATAGGAGATATTTTTGTATATCCTTGTGGGCAAAACATAGACGTTTTGGCTTTCATTTATGCAATTGCAACTTCTTTTAAGAAAAAAAATTTTTAGGTGTGTTTATAGTCTTCAATAGAATCCTGCTGTAACACACCTTGTGGTTTCAGGTGTAGCAATTGGTTCTTGCATGATTGTCCTCAACCCTCTTCCTACCTTTTTCTCATCCCAATAAGAAAAAACAGCTTATAAGAAAACAATGTATTTTTTAACCTGTACTGGAAATACTGGAGTTATAAAGGATGTTTGTTGCACACTTAAAATTATATATTTTTAGGAAGTCTTTGTATGCTTATGTTGTTGTTGTTGGTAACTGCCATCATGTCTGGTCTGACTCATAGTGACCTTCATAGGGTTTTCAATGGGTGATTATTTCTATATTGCTTGGGGAGTGGGCTGCCACGTCCTTCTCACTTGTATGATTATATAATTACATATTTTTGGAAGTTTGCTACATTGTGATTGTGTTTAAAACAGAAGGCAGAATAGGAAATATTTTCTGAAGGAATTTTATGAGTTGTAGTAAATGTATTTTCCCTAAACCCAAGCAGGAAAAATGGTATTGTTGGCCTCTGTGGTTAAACTTTGATGTAGGGGTAGTTGAGAGGGCTTTTAGAATTGCACATTATCCTTGGGAAGAGGCTTTGGGGACCTATAAAAATAAGTAGATACAAGCTAAAGGGATAATTTAGGAGGAAGGAGGAAGTAGAATACTGGGCATTGGATTGCAAGGAAAATTTAAACTTGGAAGGGTAAGTAGTTAAAACAAGGCTGAAGTAGGGAGAACTTTCAATTTGAAAGTGTAAATAAAGATTAAGATCTTTTTTAGCTTGAGAAAAAAGGATCAAATGAGTAGAATTGAAATATCTATAAAGTCTGTATACAGCATGGAATAGGGGTGCTAATTGATATTTATCCTAGAAACCTTGCCTGCCTTAGTGTTGAATCACTAGTTTGATGGTAAGTAATGTGGGGAGATTGAATGCTTATTACTCCTTCCTGCTGCCAGCCACTTCCCATTTCAAAGTCTAAGAATTTTTTGTTAAAGTGCTAATTATTCTACAAATACTTAATTAGTCTCCTAGTATTTGGAGAAACAATGAATGTCTGCTTAAACTACTAATGCTGAAAGTTTTGCGTAAAAGCAAACAACTTGTGCTTCTAATTATCTTATATGATTTAGTGGTGCAATTACTTCTGATGCACCTTTGTATGCTATCACTTTTTATATGCATCAATTGGAGCAATTGGGCAGTACGTCATTGATCAAAGAGATTACAGAACACTGAGAAGGAGAAAGAAATCATTGATCTGACAACTGGTCATATTACTTTAGGAAGAGAAAAATGTGCTGAAACAGATTCACAGAGGAACCAAATAATAGTTCCAAGAAGAAGGCAGTATTTTCCTGGAGCTTCTTTGGAGTGGTCTGTGTTGTTAGGTGCCATCAAGTAGGTGTCTGACTGATAGCGACCCCATGTACAACAGATGAAACACTATTGTTGTGCTTCTCTGCTATGCATAGTTGATTCAATGGCTGATTGTTTTTGGGGAGTGGGTTGCCAGGTCCCTCTCCCAAGCCTACAGCACGTGGTGTTCCCAGGCGGTCTCCCATCCAAGTACTAACCAGGTCTTACACTGCTTCGTATAGGACTGAGATCTGACGGGATCGGACGCCACAGTGGTACGGGTGCAGGCAGAGTTGTCTATAGCTCAGCATTTTCATGAATATCTTTCCCCACCAGCAATAGCCTTATGTCACAGAGTTTAGTCTACACCACAGGAAACCAGGGAGCATTTTGCCCATTACCTAGGTCATTGCATTAATGTGCTATTAATTAGGATAATTCTGATCAAAAGCATCCATTTAGACACTCAATATTACACACGAATTGTCCTGCAGCATTTTCAAATGTTTTTCAATATTTTTCTATATTATATAAAGCAGTATTTTATATTAGTCTTTAGCCACAGTTCCATGTGAGAGAAGAAGTCTTTATAAAAATAGAGCAATTCAAGATGAAGATTTTAGGAAGTGTCTTGAAGTTTCTCACTGAGCTTTTTAGGTGGTTCTCTGGTCCCATTAAATGAAATATAATTAATTTTCTCCCCATAGATAGCAACACTTTGCTGTCTAGTTTCAGTAGAAGGCTCCCCTCTCCACCTTTTCTCCTTGTTGCTTTGTTTCTTTGAACTTGTTGAATTATTATTACATACTAACAGAAAAATGGACAAGTTAGAAGAAGCATATATCACAAAGTCATCACATCTAGGTAACAAGCATCCAAGTTAAGAAAAAGTACATTATCATCCCCTAGAACGCTCTTTTTGCAGTCATAACCTCTGCCCCAAGGGTAACCACTCTTCTGAATTCTAGTGTCATAGGATGGTTTTAATCTGATTTTGGACTTCACTTAACTGTAATCAAGTATAATGTTTTTGTTTTTTTTTAGGAGGTGAGTGGGGGAAGGGTATTATCTTTAGCTCAACATACTGTCATGTAATATGTCCAAATTGATGTAGGTAACACTACTTTTTTTTTTCTTTTCTCTCTGTGAATTAATATACCCAGTCTATTCATCCACTCTGTTAATAGACTTTTGGGCCATGTGGGGCTAATATGTGGCAGGTAATTTTTTGGTGGCTCTAAAATAATTTAGTGCTTTGAGGTTCAAGGGATATAAACCTAAGATTAAAAGATACTAAATTAATTCCAGAGATATGTGAGGAAAAAAAGCAATCTCACAAAAATCACTAGAGATTTGACTTGCCCACAGAATCCTAATGTTTAGGGGTACAGTTTGGAGTATATTAACTAGATTTTAGCTGAGCATTGAGGATAGGAAGGGGGATTTAGGGGACATCTTAGCCTGTCAATTTTTTTAGCAGTGGAGTCCCTGAGAGATTAAATGACCCGCACCAAGTCTCTCAGCTAATGATGGTGCCACATGCGGAAGCTCCTTCTGACCCAGTCTAGTTCACCTGCTTGTTGGAGAGAGGTGGCGAGATCAGGGCTACTGCCTAGAGCTGTGCAGATTTTGCCCTGCAAGGTGGGGAGTGGGAGAGCTGAAACTTAGCCCCCTATGTTGCAGTACTGCCTCCAGGCAGTAAGTCCACTGGGAGGCTCACTGGCCTGGAGAACAGGTGACCTTTTCTGATTCACACCATAGTGTCCTGTGGCTCTGCTCGGATGGACTCAGATCTGTCCAGGAAAAATGGATCTGTAGCTCTATGAGTCTGAGTTTCATTTTCTCCTGCCTTCTCTGCCTTCTCCCTACGTACAGGGCTGTTGAGACTTCTTTTTTCCCCTTTCCTTTCCTCATACCAGTGAGACTTTGGGTTGTAAGTACTGGGTGGATGATGTCCTGAAGAATACCCTTTATTCATTGCTTCATTGATCCATAAATGGTCTTATTTAGGACAGATCAAGAATCCTGATTTCAAAGGATAGTGTCCAAAAAGTTTTAGAATAGTTTATTCTTAAGAAAATGCCCACAAAAAAGTTCACTTTTCGGATTACTCCTGCATTTACACTTCCCCCTCTACATGGTTTTTCCCTCCCTCTGGATCTTCTCATCCCTCTATCAAGTTCTCTTTTCTTAAATATCCCTGGAAGCATCCAGTCTTTACCAAAAACAGCAATGAAATCCTGATGCTGAAGTCTGTGGTAGTCCCCAGGAAGCACTTACTGTAAAACATAGGATTATGATTTCACTGAGAGATCTAATAGATAAAACAAAGTGCTTGCAAAGGGTAACTATTCATAGAGATCTTTTCTTTCATGTTTCCCTAAAGACTAAAGGACATTTTCATGGTTCAAGGAAAAGCTCAGCATTTCAGTTTAGACTCATTAAAAAGGTGAAAAGAAAGATAAAATTACAGAAATTTTATAAACATAAGTATATCCTGCTCAAATGAGATACTGCTTGTAACATCAAAAATTTATCATGTATAATGTTATAAAAATTTTTAAATATGCTGACCATAGGTCTACAGCTGAGAAGTTGCTCAGTGGAATTATAGGAAGGAGTGTTAACATTTTGTAGACAAAATAGAGGAGAGGCAGGAAAGTAAAATACTAAAACTAAGACCTTTGAAATCAGTCTTCTGAATCCAGGCTCCAGTCTTCCCCACTGTAAAACTTTGGGGAAGTTACTTCACTCTCTGAACTTCTTTTTCTTCATCTTTAAAATGCTAAAATGGTGTATAACAGTAGTAACTATCCCACAAAGTTGTGTTGATAAAATGAAATGTTACATGTAAAATAACTGACCTAACCTGTTGCACACACCTACAATCCCAGCTGACACAGGAGGGTGTCAGCTCCCTGACTGACAGGGAGCTGTCAGTGGCTGACACAGGAGGTGTCTGACACAGGTGGCTGACACAGGAGGATCACAGGTTCGAGGACAGAGACAGCCTGCACAACTTTGTGAGGCCCTGTCTCAAAAAAAAAAAAAAAAAAAAAACCGACTGGAGGTGAAGCTTAGTGGTGGAGCATGTGCCTTGTATGCATGAGGCCCTGGGTTCAACCCAATAGTGTATTGTTGTTGTTGTTGTTAGGTGCCGTCAAGTTGGTATTCAACTCATAGTCACCCTCATAGGGTTTTCAATGGCTGACTGTTTCGGGATTGCCTTGGGAGTGGATTGCCAGGCCCTTCTCCCATTTTTGCGGTGCTGGGAATTAAACTTGGGTCCTCAGAGACTGCAGCGCAGTGCTCTACCAACTGAGCTAAATCCCAGCCCCAATAGTGTATATGTTGGGGATAAAAACCTGGCCTGGTCTTTGACATACAATAAACAGCCAAATGATGTGAGCTAGTATTGCTTAAAACGAAAAGAAATGTATAGAAAGATTTATAGTATTCTTAGAAGTATCTGAGCCTGTGTTTACAAAGTTTATGGGATTTTATTACATTTTGTTTCTTGATGGCATTAAGCAAGAAACAAAACTTAGTATTTATTAGTTACAAATTTTGGGCAATCTGTGATGCTGTATGGTGAACAGCTAGCCTGTCCCACTGATTACTAAATTCATCATCGAGTTATTTTTCCTAATTGTCTTCTAATTTCCAGCCATCTCAGTCACCTGGATCCTGCCTGCTAGACATTTTTTTTTTCCAAGATGCCAAAAAGCAAATCTACAGATTTAAAAATTCCCTTTTTTTTTTTTTTGGTATTAGGGTTGAGCCCAGGGCCTTTTGCTTGCATGCTTTTTAAGTGCTGTACCACTGAGCTGTACCTCTAGCCCATTTTTTTTACTTTTTTGAGACAGTCTCGCAAAACTATGCAGACTGCCTCTGATCTCGAATTTAAGATCCTCCTACCTCTGCCTCCTAAGTCGCTAGGATTACAGGCAGGAGCCACTGCACCTGGCCTTAAAATTTCTTTTTATGGTGCTTAATGTTAGGCAAAGTACTTTTAAGCTTAAAGAGTATCAGTGGCCCATGTCATCTCCTCATGTACCCTGCAAAGTTTCATGTGAGTCCTTGTAAAGAAAGCCACTATTATTGGTATGAAACAATTCTTTACTCCTCTCAGTCCCCCTCCACACTGGCACAGTTTATATAATGTGGATCAAACCTCTTTACAATTTTCCGTTATGAGGCCCAAAGTTTAAGATTTTAAATTCATCCAAAGGAAATTAATCGTCTGAAAGTTTCAAAGGGAGCCTTTAAGAAAAAGGAACTTCACGTAAATCTATTAGAAAGACAATTTACATCTAAACAGTATAATTACAAGCTTAGCCAAAATAGGCACGGTATCCTCTAGATGAAGCATGCTGTACCAATCTGACCGATTCATAAAAGGGGGGAAGCTACCTCACATAACCTGTTCCCCGTTATGCACTGTGTATGTAGTATCTAGAACTTAATAAACTTAACACTTTAAAAATGTGCACTAAGTCCATCAAAAGTAGGTTTTATGTCTTTATGAAGGACTATACTGCCAAAGTATTTCATGTCTAGCTGGGAAACAAAATACATGTGTGTGACTGTTTCCAGGTAAGTGTCAAGTCCTGGTTTTAGGTAGCAAAATCAATGATGGCAAAGCATAGAATATCCCCAGCATCCTTGGGGTTGCTAGATTCATGTTGGACAGTGAAGTCAGGCTGAGATATGTCTTCCAGGACTTTCCTAGGAGGAACAGAAATGTTCAGGATCTGGAAAAGGTATCAAATATTGAAAGAAAACTGTGAAATTAAAATTATCAGATGCTTAACTTCATTTTTGATTCATCAACATAATTTATACTCAACATATGCCAGATTGTGTTCTAGGTCCCAGAGATAGTTAAGTGAAAAAAATTAAAAAGCCCTGCTTTCATGGATCTTATATTCTATTAGGGACAAACAGTATACATAACAAATACAATTTCATTGTGTTTCACAAGGTAATACATACAATGGGGTAAAAAGAGTAGATTAAAGAACACTAGGAGAGCTGGTGGAGGAGTCAGGGACTTTGCAATTTAGAGTACAGATGCTCCTCCACTTAAGATGGGGTTATATCTGATAAACCCATCTCAAGTTGAAAATGCATTTCATATCATAGTTTAGCAATGCAGTACACAGTAGAGTATCAGTTGTTCCTGGTGATAAAGTGGCTGATTGGGACCTGGGACTCACTGCCATGGCTCAGCACCATGGGAGAAAGTTATGCTGCACATCAATAGCCCTGGAAAAAATCAAAATTCGAAGACCAGTTTCTACTGAATGCATACATATTTCACACTATGATAAAGTCAAAAAATCATAAATGGAACTGTCCTAAGTCAGGGATTGTGTAAAGTATGATCAAGGTCAACCTCACTGAAAAGATAACTTAGAGGAGCACATGAGCTGTACAGAGACCCTTGGGCAAATAGTGTTCCAGCAGAGGACTAGTGAAGGTGGAGGGTGCCTGGTATGAGAGAGCCATAGTAGTGGAGCAGAAGGAAACAGGAGGAAAGTAGTAATAGATGAGATCAGAGAGCTTTGGAGACTTCATCAGGTTGGGTCTGCCTGGACCACTTTAAGGATTTTGGCTTTTACTCTGAGTGAAATGGGGAACTATCGGAGGGTTTTTGAACAAAGTAAGGTGATTTGACTTGCATTTTCATAGAATCACTGACTGTTGTGTTGAGAATAGAAGAATGAAGGGGTAGAAAAGGGTGGAAGTAGGGTTACCAATTAGCAGCTGTTGTCAGTAATCCACCTGAGACGGCAGTAGTGGAGGAGGAGATGGTGAGAAATGGCCAAGAATTTATAAGAAAAGCCAGTAAGATTTTCTAACTAACTAAGGAGTATGAGAGAGATCAGAATCTAAGCATAACACCAAAGCATTTTGCTTCATTTTGGAGTTGCCAGTGACTGAAATGGGAAGAGTAACCAGCAGCTGTTTTGAACATGTTATGTTTGACTTCCAAGTGGAGAAACAAAGTTGTTGGCTGTAGAATCTAGAGTTTAGGGAAGAGATCCAGGTTAGCGGTATAAAGTTCCAGTTGCTAACAGAATTTGAGTGAGATAACTTAAGGAATATCTGTAGACAGAGAAAGGCCCATGAAGCAAACCTTTGGGCATATCAGGATTTACCATTTTTGGAGAAGAGAAGAAATCCCAAAAACAATACAAAAAGGCATTTTAACCCAAAGCAATTATGCATGTATTTCCAACAGTATTTTCAATGACATGTCTACTTTCCTTGATGAACAGTGTTATTATTAGACTACAATATTAATAAAATTGACCCATACCCTGAGGCAGATGAAGTACCAGTTGTTTTTCTAACTGTGATTGTGTACGGGGTAAATCCTGCCATGCTTCATCTAGAGGTTGAGTTTAGAAGGAGCAACTGGTTGGAAGAATGCCCCTAAAGTCCAGTAAAGAAAATATCTCTAGGAGAAGAGACTGAATCAGTGGCATCACTTGTTTTCTGAGAGGTCAAGCGGGGTGAGGACTGACTTCTCATTGCACTCTTAGGTCAGTCCAGGCCATGGCAAGACTTGTATTGGTGGAGGCATGGGAACAAGACCTGCTTGGAGAGGGTACTTGAAAGATAGACTTATGGATAACTATTTTTGCAATTCTGTTTTTTATTGATACTTAATACTGGTTGTCAATACATTTTAACATAGGATGTAAGGTGGGACTTCAAAAATGGGAATGTTAAGGGCTATGAGGGCCTTCAACGGGCTCTTGTATGGGAGAGGGGTTTTTGAGCTTCTCCCTAATAGTTGTTGGAAAGGCTTTAATTGCAGATTGTAGTGTCTTTATTTTGAAGTAGAAAATCCATTCGAACATAGTTTGAGCATTCTGTGTTGAATGGCTTTGGATAAGTACTGTATCTTAAAAGAACTCACACTTTGTGTTGACTTTTTTGTTTTGTGTCAGTAAAGATGTGTTCTTTAATTCAACCCTTTGACTCTATAGGAAAAGTGAAGTGTGCTTTGGGATGGGTTCTTTTTTGACAATAATGTTAGGTTTGAGGTGTCCAGATGACACCAAATCATGCCCACCAATCTGGAAACCATCATTCACAGAATGCATGCCTCAGGTTGGGGGTTCCCAAGAGCCAGAGCAAATTAATTATTTTGGTAATTGGTAATTAGTATTTAAGTTAGCATTTAAGTTATTAAAGAATAGAAAAATTGCCTCTTTTGTATTTCTTTTGTGCTTTAGTGATGACTTTTATCATGAATATTATTGCATAGCATGTGATTATGCAATTTATCTAATTAGTATTTTATTTTTATTTTTTCAGTACTGGGAGGTTTAACTCAGGGCCTCATGCATGCTAGGCAAGTGCTTTACTACTGAGCTGCACCTCCAGCCCTTTTTTAATTTTTAAATTAAGTTTAATTAATTATTGAATTTTTTTGGAGATAGAATTTTGCTAACTTGCACAGACTGCCTCTGGCCTTGAACCCAAAATCCTTCTGCCTTAGCCTCCTGAGTCCTTGGGATTACAATCATTCACCACAGTGCCCAACTGTAGTTCTATATTTTATATCATAATTATGCACCAAGAATTCTCTCTTCCAGGAATAATCTTTGAATTACAATGCTAAGTTTCTGTAATACTATCATCAAAACAAATCAACAAGTCTCTGATACTAATTATCTTTTCTTTCTCTAAGCTTATTAAAACACTATCACTTAAGCCTTTAATGTCTAAGTATTGTTTTTGAAGAGTTAAAAGCTTAGAGTGATTGGTGGAATTAAAGCATTGTTATGTGTATATGAGTGTCATTTGGTAATAAAAGAAAGTATGGTATTAGTCTTTAGAAAGTTACTAATTTTGAAAGTTGGGCTTGGTGGCGCATGCCTGAAATGCCAGCAACTCAGTAGGCAAAGGCAGGAGGATTGTGAATTCGAAGCCAGAGGTGCCCTGCATAATATAGTAAGACCCCGTCTCAAAATTAAAAGAAAATAAATAAATGGGTTGAGTGTGCAGCCCAGTGGCAGAACTCTTGCAAGATATGTGTGAGGCCCTGGGTTCAGCCCCCAAGTACAGAAGAAAAGAGAAAGAAGAAGGTTACTAACTGATAAAATGCTGGAAAGGCAAGATGGATTATGGCACATGTTTTTTGAGGGCTGGAGCTCCACTGATTACATCCTGTGTGTTCTGGATTCTAATCTGCACCCTTTCAACAGTTTTAGAGGTCAACAAAATCAGATGCAGATTAGAATTGTGTGTAGACTGGATTCTCTATTCTAATCTGCATCTGATTTTGTAGCTCTCTGAAACTGCTGAAGGGGCTGGGATTTAGCTCAGTTGGTAGAGCGCTGCTCTGCAGTCTCTAAGGTCCAGAGTTCGATTCCCACCACCGCAAAAATGGGAGAAGGATGTGGCAACCCACTCCCAAGGCAATCCCGAAAACAATCTGCCATTGAAAACCCTATGAGGGTTGCTGTGAGTCAGTCACAACAACAAAACTGCTGAAATGGTGCAGACTAGAATCAAGAATATACTGTTTGTGTTTCTAGTGAGTTGTGGCATAACCACATGATCTTGGTATTTTTTTAGGTACTGCTCTATCAATGCTGTTTTATTAGTATGGTTCTGATTGTTTTTTCAGCTGAAACTTGTAAGTCACTCTGGAGGTAGTTAAATGAATATAATTAGCTAGTAACAGAAAAATGCTCACACAAGGCCAATGTAAAATAATCTCTAGTATAGTGGTTTATTTACATGGTAGGTACTAAAGTGTACAGAAGTTTAAAACTAAGCAAATTTTGAAATAACTGTTAAGTCTCGTAAGTCAGTGACTATAGAATCAAGTCCAGATTTCTTAGCATGCCAAACCAGAGTTGCAAGCCTATTGCCCACCAGCAAGATTGGCTGCAGACATGTGTTAGTTTTTAACAGTGATAAAAACATTAATTTGCCAACATATAAAAATTGAGAAACTTGACATTTTAAAAAATTGAATTTTATACCGTCTCTTGAAAATTTGTAGGGTATGAAGGTGATCCATTAGCACAGTATAACAACTTCCCCCTTTATAAGGATGTGTGCTCTGCAGACCCAACATTTCCCCCAGGATTTGACACCAAATGGCTGCTGCAGTTTTTCATCTTCACTCCATTGTTGCCTTCTCCTGTAGGCTGTGAATTTGCTGTTTGTGTTGTAGATACTTATTTTCCCAATGCCACCTCAAAGTTCTTTCAGTGTAGTCAAATTACCTTCCCTGTTGTCCTAACACATACATGCTGGTCATGGTGGTGCACACTGGTAATCATCAAGCTGCAGAGGATGAAGCAAGAGGATCACAACTTCGAGGACAGTCTGGGCAACACTTTAAGCCTGCACCCATATCACCATGGTGTCCAATCCCATCAGATCTCGGAAGCTAAACAGGGTCAGCCTGGTTAGTACTTGGGTGGGTGACCACTTGGGAACACCAGGTGCTGTGGGCTTGGAAGAAGGACAAGGCAACCCACTCAAAAAAAATCAGCTGTTGAAAATCCTATGAATAGCAGAGAAGCAGTAACAATAGTGTTTCGCATGTTGTACAGAGGGTCACTATAAGTTGGACACCAACTTGACAGCACCTAGCAACAGCACATACATGATTAGTCTACATCATATTTCCTCTCCTGGTTTCTCCTTCCAGAACCTGGGCTCCATATTGCTGTTTCATATAATTGAAACCTAGGACATGATACTTTGTATAGTCATCTTTTCATGTGTTTCCTAGCTATCAACTGTATTATAAGTTTCTTTAAAGCAAAGACCATATAATTTACTACTTTTTAGGAAGTTTATTTTGGGTTTACTGGATTAACGATTCTTTACATTTAGCTTCCAGTAGGTGGTAATCTATTATTCTAATGATGTTATAGAAAAACTAGAAAATACCAAGTGCTTGTGTAAAATCTACTTCCTCAAATTGTGCTTTCTTTAATATACTATGCCCATTCCTTTATGGTAACATTTACATAATATGAGTATTAATTCACTAAATACTTATTGCCCATATCCTGATTCTTTTACATAAACGAGTGAAGCTTTCAGGTAAGTAGGCCATCACTGCTTACCATTTTACTATTTTGGATATGCTTCTTCCTAATGTTTAATACTGTTTTAAGCACCTTATTTTTTTCATTCATTTGGCAAATAATGTATACACTAGGGAACCCCCTCCTGAAACTTTAAATCTTAGCTACAAAGGTAGATTTTAAATAATGAACTACATAATGATTTAATTTTGATAAGTATTGCTAGAAGTATTGCTAAGAAGTAGGGTGCTACAGGACCTCACAACGGGGTACTGTGGTCAGGTGGCAGGTCTGGAGTAGGGAATATGATAGGCTGAATTCTGAAATCCTTATCCTTCTCTTCTAATTCCATAACAGTTTTAAAAATAATCAGAATATAAAAATTTAGCCTTTGAAACAAAATAAAGGAAGAGGTAATTTCTGTAACAAAATAGTAGTTTAAAAATTTGGAGGGGGAGAATATGGGCTATTCAAAAAAGGGAAAAATTTTCAAAGAGTTTGACTATTGTCATTTCTTCAATCATAAAGAAAATTATAATGTATAGCTCTAGAATTTATTGTTTGATACTTGATTTGAACTCTGTTTTGAAAAGTAAATAAAAGACAAAAGGAAGTTGGACTAGAAATTTCAGACATAGCTCACCTGAAACATCTTTTATTTTATGAAATTATTATTTCAAAGTAATTTGCAGTAAAGATTTTTCTCATTGCTTTCAAAAATAAGAAAGATAAAACAGACTGACTTACTCCCCTAAGTCACAAGTGGATGGTGATATTTCCAGTTCATGGATGAAAAATATTAATAGTTTGTCTGATGTTGGAGGGAAGTAATGTAGTATTGTGAAAAACTCAGCAATAAAGTTAGTGACATGTGAGAGCCAAAAAAATAGAGTGGAATTTTGTGTTGTTGCATATCTTTTCTCACAACAATCAGAAACACTTTATGTATTTTTTTCCAAAGAAAATAGAATTCTATACTTAAGCAAACCCATCTAAATATAGTGGTAAGTTTAATTTTTTGCATAGTTTAGTGTCACACTAAAACAAAGGTCAGCAGCAATGGTGCCATTTCTGAAATCTCTGTTGAGGAACTCAAGTTACTTATAATTATAGAAGGAAACTCAGAAAAATTAAACTATTTAAGGAAGTTTTAGTTCAAATACACCCAAGATTTTCAAATGCAATATTTAAAATATTTAAGGAAATCAAGTTAGGGAGCAGTTGTTAAGACATCTCAAATATCTAGAAGTTGAAGTAAATTTTAATGAACTCTTTTTAAAATAAAAAAATTATATCTTCCAGTATTCATTTTCTGAGCCTACATTCATTTTAAATCTGTGAAAAAGGACATTGAGCTGATGCTTTATAACTTACTAAATTAGAGAAATGCAAAGGGAAATTTTCACAAATTTTGCTTGTAGAGTAAACCTAGCAGAAAAAACTAATGGAAGTTATCTAATTTATAAGAAAAAATATCCTCTAATAACTGCTTGATGTATTCTTGAACTAGGCACATGTTCCTGACCAGTAAGTTTTCAAGAAATTTGTAATCAGTATATTATAGATATTGTTGTTGTTAGGTGCCGTTGAGTCAGTATCCGACTCATAGCGACCCTCATAGGGTTTTCAATGGCAGACTGTTTCGGGATTGCCTTGGGAGTGGATTGCCAGGTCCTTCTCCCATTTTTGCGGTGGTGGTAATTGAACTCGGGACCTCAGAGACTGCAGCGCAGAGCTCTACCAACTGAGCTAAATCCCAGCCCATATTATAGATATGTTGTTGTTGTTGTTAGGTGCCGTCAAGTCGGTATCCAACTCATAGCGACCCTCTGTACAACAGGGGAAACACTATTGTCAGTGCTTCTCTGATGTTCATAGGGTTTTCAATGGCAGATTGATTTTTAGGAGGGGGTTGCCAGGTCCTTCTCCCAAGCCTACAGCTTCTGGTGTTCCCAGGCGGTCTCCCATCCAGGTACTAACCAGGCCCGACCCTGCTTAGCTTCCGAGATCTGACGGGATCGGATGCCACAGGGCTACAGCTGCAGGCTATTATAGATATAGAGCTCTATTAATACATTTAATGAATAATCTATTTTATGTTGAGGAGACTTTGAAACACTGTTTTAAACTGTCTAGGAGATGAGACAGGCTGTAAAAATTCTATTTTGAGAGTTTTGATGGGCTGGTTAGTGGTTAACTGAATTATCTTTTTCCAGTGCTTTAGTCCTGGCCAGATATATTGTAGCAGTGATTCCTGTTTGAGTGTCTTCAGGTCTGATAATATTGTCTGTGTTACCGAAGTTAGTCATGGCTTTGCAGGGAGGCAGTAAGCGGCTTGAGGACAGGCAGATGCTATATTTCCACCACTCTTGAATTCCTCCCTGCCACTCAGAACATGGCTGGCTCTTGGCATAAGCCCTGCAGTATTATAGCTTTATTTTTTCTGATCTGTGTAAGGTGATAGAACTGTTATTTGGATTTAAACCTTCAGCAAGTCAGGTATGACCAACTGATCCATTGGGGGAAAAAACAACTACAAGAAGTGTGTTTTTCAAATCCCATGTGCCTGTTTCTTAGACATGGCATATGAGTAAAATGTAACTTCCCAGAACAGTGATATGTATTCAATTCTTTCTGTTGGTGTTAAAAAACAATTTTGTTGCTTAAATTTTCTAAAAATTATGAAGAATACAAATTTCATTTCTTAAGTACTCAAAACACCCTAAGTTGAGATTGAGTTTTTAAAATTAACAAAAGAATGTAGTAAAAGAAATTATCTGTGATTTCTCAGTGCCAGAAGGCAAGATCTCTTTTGAAATGTCTTAGTTTTGGGTTTATTCTCAGCCTCAATGCCGTATTTCTTATGCCATGAATTTCCTAGCAGCCTATTGAAGGTAAAATGTACACAGGAGCCGGGCTCAGTGGTGCAAGCCGGGCATTTTGGCACACACCTGTAATCCCAGTGGCTCGGGAGATGGAGGCAGGAGGGTTGCAAGTTTGAGACCAGAGGCAGTCTGTGTAATTTATCGAGACCCAGTCTCAAAAAAGTAAAAAACATGGGCCGAAGGGGCAGCTCAGTGGTCCAGCACTTGCAGAGTATGCAAGTGCGAGGCCCTGGGTTCAACCCCCAGTACCGCAAAAAAAAAAAAAAAAAAAAAAAAAAAAAAAAAAAAAAAGTACACAGGTTTCCTCTGTTTTCCTGGGACCGACCACAGCATAAGCTTAGTCCATTGGAAATTCTCCTTTAACTGTCCACGCAAATCCCTCCCTGGCTGGTTATTGGTGCTGTCCACCCTCATGGGGATCCAATTGCCCCTGAGAATGTAGTCTTAACTTGACCTGGGTTTCAGACCATTTAAGTTGATGTGCTTGACTATGTGCCCTAGGAATTAGATGATAATGGATGTCATATCTTCTTATATAAAAATTTTATCTTGATCTATCAGGTTGGGGGACAAAAGACAAAAATATTGGGATTGTTTCTAAATGAAACTTCTGTGCTATTCTGCTAGCCACCTTCTCTAGTATTGTCTTGAATTCCAGCTTCCTCTGACTTCTTTCCTCAGCTTGCTTCTCTCTTCTGTGGCTGCTTTATTTGACCATGTGTTCTGTATTGCTGCATTAAACGAAATTCTGTATATGTTATATCATGTATTGGGATCAAAAAGCTAGGAGAAGAGAAGCATCATATATGGAGATTCTACTTCTTCTTGGTTTATAAGTAATGCAGGATATTAATAAAGCTACTTTGTAAGTAATTCTGTGAATTTAAACCTTCAGCAAGTCAGGGAGAAGTTGGAGCCATAAAAAACCTAAACAATATGTTTATAGAAACCCATGTGTGTATCTTCCTAAGTTTTGATACATGAGCAAAATATAACTACTTAAGAATAAGGTGAGGTTTAACTCAGTTGGTAGGTCACCTGCTCTGCACTCTCTGAAGACCCAGGTTCGATCCCCAGCACTGCAAAAACAGGAGAAGGATGTGGCAATCCACTCCTGAGGCAATCCCAAAACAATCAGCCATTGAAAACCCTTTGAGGGTCACTATAAATTGGACCTGATTCAACGACACCTAACAACAAGAATAAGATATACTTAGATTTAACGTTGCCATTGAAAACTACAAATTTTGCAGTTTACGTTTCTAAAGACAACATTGAGTTGTGAAGATAACTTGTAGAATGTAACTGTAAAATAGAACATTTTCCTCAAAGAAAGAAATCAAGATGTCATTGATAAGGTTTGTGTAGAAAAAAAATTTAAATTATGTTGTTAGAGGCCATCAAGTCAAATCCAGCTCATGGTGGCCTTATGTACAGCAGAATGAAACACTACCCAACATTGTGCATGTGATCTTTTTATGTTTGAGCCAATGTTAAAACCACTATGTTTCTTCTTATTTTGAGTCATGCCACATCAGCAAAAAATCATCCCAGGGGCTTTACTCCATTTCTATCATTAAGGTTGACTCTTCTTTGAAGAGGTAACTCTTCCTACTTGTTTCTTGAATGCCTTCCAGCTGGGGGAAGTCATTTTCCAGCACTATATTAGACAGTGCTTCTTTGCCATTTATAGGGTTTTCAAAGGCTAACCTTGGGGAGTGGACTGATGGATACTTCTCCCTAGTGAGTCCTAGCCTAGAAGATCAGGTGAAACCTGTCCGCCATGTGTGGCCCTGATGATAACTAGCTTTCAGCATCACAGTAACATGCAAATCACCACAGCACAACAAGCTGACAGACACGTGGGGATTTAAACTATGCACTTATTTTAAAATACTTGATTATAAGAATCATTCCAAATGATGTGCTTTCAATTCTCTGAGATCCTAAAATATAAAATACATTTTTATAAGTATATCCACACTTTAATTAATGAGCTTTTTCTACCTACATGTAGTTAAAAATAGAAACAGTATGAGTGAGAATTCTATCATTAGAATTTGGTATTATAATACATCACCATTCAAGTATAGAATTATATCTTATATTTGAGTGAGGGCATAGCTCTTAAAGTATTGTCAGGGAATGGAACATATTACTGACATGAAATAACATATTTTGAAATGTTTTGTAAATGTGATACAGACACACTTCAGATTCACATCACAGTTACCCTGTGTTCACTTACTAGTGATAGTTGTCAGCACAAGGAAGAACAGTGTAGAAGTTGTTATAATGTGCATGTAGTGTGCATGTGTCACCATAAAGTATGATTCTCTAACCTAGACTGCAATTAATGTGAGAGAAATTCTGAAACCCTAAAATTACATGCAAAGGTTGTATGTTGTTAGGTACCATCCAGTGAAGTCCAACTCATAGTGACTCTGTGTACAGTGGAATGAAACGTTTCCCAACTCTGTGTGAGGTACACAATCTTTTTTATGTTTAAGCCCATTGTTGCAGTCACTGTCAGTCCATGTACTTGAGGGTCTTACTTTTGTTTTGTTGACCTGCCACTCTTCCCAAACATGATGTCCTTCTCCAAGAACTGGTCCCTCCTGACAACATGTCCAAAACACATAAAATGCAATCTAGCCATCCTTGCTTCCAAGGAGTACTCTGGTTGCACTTCTTCCAGGACGGATCATTGATTAATTTGGAAGTCCATGGTATATTCAATATTTGTCTCCAGTGCTATAATTCAGATACATCAATTCTTCTCCTGTCTCCCTTATTCAACATCCAGCTTCAGTATGGATTTCACCTTAACATCAACAAGACAAAAATCTTTGCAACTGGGTCAGTAAGCAACTTCATGATAAATGGAGAAACCAGTGAAGTTGTCCAAGACTTTCTTTTCTTGGTTCTACAGTCAACACCCACAGAAACAGCAGTCTAGAAATAAAAAAGACACATTGCATTGGGGAATACTGTTGCAAAAGACCTCTTGAATATGTTGAAAAGTAAAGACATCACATTGAAGAAGAAGGTGTGCCTGACTTATGCCATGGTATTTTCAGTTGCATCGTATGCTTGTGAAAGCTGGATGTTGAATAAGGGAGACAGGAGAAGAATTGATGCATCTGAATTATAGTGCTAGAGATGAATATTGAATATACCATGGACTGCCAAAAGAACCAATTGATCTGTCCTGGAAGAAGTGCAACCAGAGTGCTCCTTGGAAGCAAGGATGGCTAGATTGCATTTTATGTATTTTGGACATGTTGTCAGGAGGGATCATTTCTTAGAGAACATCATGTTTAAGAGAATGGTAGGTCAATGAAAAAAAAAGAAAACCCTCTAGTAGATGGATTGACACAGTGACTGCAACAGTGGGCTTAAACTTATAGAGATCATGTGCAAGGCACAGTGTGAGGGAGTGGACAGCACCTAACAACTGCTGTTAAAGGATATTTGGGTTCCTTTCAGTTTGGACCTATTATAAATAAGATTATTGTGAACATTCATGTGTAAGTCTTGGGTAGACATATCCTTTTATTTCTGAATTGCATGGCAAATGAGTTTTTAAATTTAGAAGAAACTATCAAATTGTTTTCCAGAGTGGCTATACTATTTAACGTTACTGTCAGCTGTGTCTGAGAGTTCTTGTTGATCCAAGTTCTTAACAAGACTTGTTATTGGCAACCTTTTTAATTTTAATCATTCTAGTGAGTGTGTGGTAGTATTTCACTATAGTTTTTATGTATATTTTCCTAGAGGCTAATAATGTTAAGCATTATTTCAAGTGTTTATTTTACATTTGTACATCTTTGGTGAAGTGAATGATATGATTTTTTGGCCATATTTTTAATAGAGTTATCTTCTTTTTGAGTTGTATGGGTTGGATTTAATGCTTTAATTATTATTTTTAACTTTTCTCTGATCTGAGGATGCTTTGTATTTTTAAAGTGATTTTCAATGAGCAGAGTTCTTACTTTTTTAATATGTCTTTTTTCTTTTTTCTTTTTCTTTCTTTCTTTTTCTTTGTGGGGGCAGTGCTCTAAGAAACTGAACATCACAAAGACCTCCTCGAAGTTGTCTAGAAGTTCTAGGGGTTTAGCTATTAAATTCAGATCTATAATTTATTTGAAGTTATTGTGTACAGGTTGTGGTAAATTTTTCCCAAGTACATATCTAAGTGTTTCAGTACCCTTTGTTAAAATTCCATTCGCCCATTGAGTTATCTTGACACATTTATAGAACATCAAATTACTCTTCGTGTGGCTTTATTTCTGGACTCTCTTCCATTGAGTGTTTCTGGTCTCTGATCTAGTCTATTGACCTATATGTCTAGTCTCAGGCCAATGTTTTACTGTCTTGATTATTATAACCTTCATAAGAAGTCTGCAAATCAGGTGATAACTTACCCCACTTTGTTCATCTTTAAATTGTTTTGGCTAATTTTGAATCAGCTTGTTGATTTTTACAAGCATAAAAAAACCTTACTGTGATCTTTTTTCAAAAACTTTCTTTTGAAATAATTGGAGATTCTATGTTGCAACAATAGTAGTTTTCATATAGCTTTTGACAGTATCCTCCAATGATAATCTCATAACTACAATATCTTTTCAAAACCAGGAAATTGACATTGGCACAATGCTATTAACTAGGATGCAAGACTTTGCTTCGATTTCTCCAATTTTTATATACACTCATTTTTAACCTTTCTGTGGTTTTAGCTGGGATTGCATTAAACCTATAGATGAGTTTTGAGAGATAGCATATTTTAAGAATATTGAGTCTTTATTCATATACATTATACTCCATTTTGGTTCAATTTTCCTTCTTAAAGAAATACTTTGTTCTTCAACGGATAGGCTTTTTTTTTCCCCCATTACTTATGGATTGAACTTGAGGCCTCACACATACTTCACAAGTGTTTTACTACTGGGCTGCACCCCAAGCTATTTTTTATTTCTTACTTTGAGTCAGGGTCTCACTAATTTACACAGGCTGCTTCTGGCCTCAAACTCACAACCTTCTGGGCTCCATCTCTTGAGTCACTGGGATTACAGACATGGGCCACCTCACGCAGCTAATGGATAGGTCTTACATCTATCTTGTCAACTTGGTTTTTACATATTTCATATTTTTATGTTATTTTAAATTTCAATTTCCAATTGTTTGGTAGTGTTTAGAAGTAAAACTGACTTTTTTGTTATAATAAGTGTGTTTTGGACCTTGATAAATTAACTTAATAATAACTTTTTGGTACATGTCGTAGGATTTTCTCCATTGATAATCATATTGCAAATAAAGACACTTCTACCTTTTCCTTTCCTACCTAGCTGCCTTTTCTTAGCATATTGTATTGACTAGGACATCAGTAACAGGCTGAATTTGAATAATGAGAGCAGACATCCTTACATTATTCCCAGTCTTAGGGGGGAAAGGCATTCAGTCTTTTATCACTGAGTGTAATATTGACTGTAAATTTTTCATTGATGTGTTTTACCAGGTTGAGGAAGTTTCTTTCTATTACTAGTTGTAGAGGGTTTGTGTGCTTTATCATAAACATATGTTGAATTTTATCAAATATATTTTCTGTATCTTTTGGAATGATCATATAGTTTTATCGTCTGCTGTTATGAATAACATTGATTTTTAAATGTTAAAATAACATTGCATTTTTGAGATAAACCCAACTTAATTATCATATTTAACCTTTATATATTGCTGAATTCAGTATAACAAGTTTTTTTTAAGCTGTTTGACTACCAACTTCAAATCAAAATATATGACAGTAAGTATTTTATTTCCAGAAATTCTTCATTATAATGAACAAATAATTGGAATGCATAATATGTGTTTTTAAAATACCTTTTTCTTGATTTTCTATAAAATTCATACATAGTTTGTGACATATGTATCCCATTGCTGGGCTGGGAGTTAGCTCAGTTGAGAGAGCACCACTCTGCCGTCTCTGAGGTCCAGAGTTCATTTCCCAGCACCACAACAATGTGAGAACGACTTGGCAATCCACTCCTGAGGGAATCCCAAAACAATCAGCCATTGAAAACCCTGTGAGGGTCACTATGAGTCGGACACTACTCCAAGCCACCTAACAACAACAACAACAACAACAACAACAGCAACAACATCCCATTGGTAGTCAAAGTATGACTATGTTCATGAAGCATACTGGTGGGTTTTTTCTTTCCCTCCTCTTCCTTTTTTCCCCCCTCCTTATAATGTTATCTAGTTTGAGGAAGTGTTGTTGCCCTCATAGAAAGAATTCAGAAATAATTCTTTCTCTTTAGTTTTCTGGAAAATTTTGTATAGAATTGGTATTTTCATTTGCTTATTTTCTTTAGCCATTGATAGAGTTCACCAGTGATGGCATCTGAACCTCGAGTTTTGTCAGATTTTCCTAAAAATTTTATCTATATAATAGATCTAGTGATGTTGAGGTAACCTATTTCTTCTTGAATGAACATTGGTATTTTGTGTCTTTCAAAAGATTTGACTATTTCATCCATATTGTTGAATTTATCAACTTAAAATTCTTCATACTATTTCCATTCCTGGGTGCTGAATTTTGAGTTTGGATTTTAGCATATAGGCAAGTTATAATTTGATCCTTTCAAGATTTGCTTTTTAAAAAATAAATTTTCTTAGTAACTATTTTAGTGTACAATTTGGTTTCATTTTGACACTTCCTTATATGTATATCATTTTACATTGTTCTTGTTCACCTCCCGCAATGCTTTTAATCTTTATTAGGGTGGGTCCAGAGCAGCCTTCAGACTAGAGCTATTTCACCTGCACTGCTAAGGTGAGATCTTTCAGAGTAAGTTGTCTGATGCCATAAGTATTAAAGATTTCTCCTCTCTGGCTAGTGGGAGTGAGAACCATTCCCAGACCATGTGAGCTCTAGAAATTGTTTGGCCTGTTGCTCTCTGAAGATTCTTTCCCCATGTGTAATTTTTTTCTGTGTAGACACAGATCAATTCTTAGCTTGTGATTTGAGGGGTCTTTTCTGTAGGTCTGTGCTGGTATCCCGAGCTTCTCCACAAATTCCTAGCTGCCTCCGCCTCCCAATCTCGTATCTTTTCTACTCTGTATTACTTGAATTGATGGGCAAGAACTGGAAGTTACTTCTGGGCACTGTGGCATTCTAGCTACTCAGAAGGCAGAGACAGGAAGATTACAAGGTTAAGGCATGAAGCTGCCTGCCCAATTTAATGAGAATATGCCTCAAAATAAAAAGTAAAAAAGGGACTTGGGGTGCAGGTCTATAGTGGAGCACTTGCCTTGCATGCTTGAGGCCTTAGGTTTAACTCCAAAGTATGGGGATAGAGGAAGAGGAAGAACAACAGGAAGTTCCTGGATCTAACAGGCTATTTTGTTAAACTTCTCAAATTGGAAGAAATACTTAGAAGATGTAGAGAGAAAAAAGTTAAGGGTTTGTTTTGTTGGTTTTTTTGTTTTAATTTTTTTGTGTAATTTTGCATAGAATATGGTGCTTATGTTGATTTCGAGGTATAGTCCTAAGAAGTAGTCACTTATTAACAGACACTTGTTTATAGTTTATCCAGATACCTGGCACATTTGAGAAGACTGAAGCGAAATACTTTATCAGAATCTTTGCTCCTAATGGTTTTATTCACTAAAGTAGATAACTTAGCGCTCAGTTACCATTTCCATTATACGTGGCAGCTTAGGAAACTGTCCTTGTTTTATACACCTGGGGGAAATTTCCAAACTCTATAGACAGATTACATCCAATTGAAAGGTGTTTTAGAACACTCCTGAAAGAGAATTTCAGGATTTGTTCTCCTGATTTTTGAGACCTGTATTTTAGGTGAAAAGCTACTAGATAACTTACAGTTTTGGAAGTTGTATTTCTTAAAGAAGAATCCTTATCCAGATTTACCTAGTAGAAAGTCCATTACTAAGACTAACACCATATTTTCTTAATTCATTCTTCCAAATGTGAGCCTGCAGCCACACCACTATGGTGTCCGATCCTGTCAGATCTCAGAAGCTAAGCAGGGTCCAACCTGGTTAGTACTTGGATGGGAGATGACCTGGGAACACCAGATGTTGTAGGTTTGGGAGAAGGACCCGCAACCCACTCGCAAAAAATAATCAGCCATTGAAAACCCTATGAATAGCAGAGAAGCACTGGCAATAGTGTTTTGTCTGTTGTACATAGGGTCACTATGAGTTGAACACTGACTTGACAGCACCTAACAACAACAAGTGTGAAGGTCATAAAGAAAAACAGACATCCTCACTCCTCTTTTTAAAATTTTTGCTAGGTTGGGAATTGCATCCAGGGCCTCCCATATGCTAAGGAAGCACTTCACCACTGAACTGCATCCCCTGCTCTAAATAGTTCTCTTAATAAGTACTTAAAAAAAAATACTTGAATGATTTTGCCCCTAGGTCAGAGATGAGATGATTCCAAGGCAGTTGTTGGCAGTTGACAGGCTTGTTCTGGGTAAGATTAAGAGAGTAATAGAGTTACAGTGTACCACTGGTGTTGGGCAGGGTCCTGCCATGAGTGATGGCTGACCTTGGGACAGACTGCTTATCTGTTTTCTCCTGGGTAAAAATCCATGGGCCAATCTCAGGACTAGTTGCCTTTCTGTTGTGATTAGAACCACATGAAAAAACAAAACAAAAGCAAAAACACAGTGCCAAGCAGAGGTAGGGTGGTTTCTATTTTTTGTTTGTCTTGGGATTTCTTTTTTTAAAGTATAACCTTCAAGATTGAGATATGGTTCCATTTTTCATGGCAGATTAATTTTGTGAGTGTAGGGTAAGGTGTAATTTTGATTTCCTTCCTCCACACCCTTTAAAAGCCAGACTTAAAAGTCTCTCTCTCAGCCTTGGACGATGATCACTGTTAGAAGGAATGCTCTCATGGGCAAGATGGAAGGGGATGCACATCACACCACCAGAAAACCCAACAAACAGGTAGATGAAACGGAGGTGAGTTGACTAGGCTGTTCAGTGACTCACCAGTGGGTTTTGTCAGCTTCACACACCAGAGGGCCCCGAGCAAGGCTCACTATGTGGCTCTATTTCTGCTCCTTTTTTAGGAAGTGGGTAACAATTGAGTTATTTCAAAACCCTGGTTGAAAAGAGTTATAGAAATAAGGCCTGCAAATTGGTATATGGGAAATAGAATGTTACTTTACAGGTAGGGCTACTTGGAAATGAGTTTCCACACTGGTGGACCTGGCAAGTTTGTGCTAGTTATCCTTCAGAAGTAAACTAAGGGAATTAAACGTTAGATGATAGATAAAAGAGTGAGCAGCTGGTTGACAATTCTCCTGGGAAAAACATAAAGGATGTAGCTCTGGCTCCCCACCATGTTCCCTACAGCCACCCTGACAATCTCCAGAGTGTCACAGCCACCTCAGTCTCACGGCAGACTAGCTCATGATTTGATGACACTTCAGAGAAATGTGGATTGCTTAAAGTTTGGACTGTTGATCCCCAGGTAATGAAGGCTTTGCTAAGACAAGTGTCTTTGAATGTGTTCAGTATAGAATCTCTATGGAACAATAGCAATGGTAAATATTTTGTGAAGCTATAATAAAGTCATATATGCAATAAACACTTTCATCATTTCTCTTAAGTGCTTTTAAAGCTATAAATCAGCATTTTGTCTTGATAAGTATAAGTGACAACTTTGTCTCCAGTTTATGTACTCAACAGCAAAAACCCCCAGGGGATGTTAAATAAAGACTTTTGTAGCAATATAAAGCCTTGTTAGAATGTTCAGAGGAATCTTCTACTTTGAAGTCTGTAGATTGTGCTTTTGATCTTGTTTTACTGTAAAGAGTGCCTGGCCCGGCGAGTCTCACTTTGCACCATTCCGTGTGTGTACTGTGTGCATATATGTGTGTGTGTGTGTATAGTGTGGCAAATGCTGCTCATTTCAGTGTGTCTTGGTATCACTGTAATCTCAGACCCATAAATGTGTGCACTAGGCTAAAAGTTGGATTCCTGTCATCTCCACGTCTTTTTCTGGCTTCATAAAATTTTTCACCGATAATTCTGTAGCCATCAGGATAAAAGGAAGGTTTTATTAGCACTTGGGTATTTTTGACTTAGTTCAATCATTTTATCATGTTTCTTAACTTTCTATTTAAATGTACAAATAAAAGAGACTAAGTTATTTCCTACTCATTAGAGTTTTACAGTAGAACTTAGAGAAGAAAATCCTATAAGGAAAAGTACACCTTGGGCCCCAAAATGACTTGGGTTATTTTGAACAGGTCTTTCTCTTTAAGTGTTCATTTTTTTCCCCTATAAAATAAGGAGTTGGACTAAGTCATTTCTAAGATCTAATACAGTGGTAAAGTTTTCATTTCATTATACTTTACTCCAGTGTTTCCATTTAGTAGTAAGCAGAAATTCAGAAACTAATCCATGTACATGTCACTAAATTGTTCTTCAAGAATTTATTAACAATGGTAAATAGTTTCAAAGCCATGAAAATAATCATGTAGTAGAGAAATAATAGTAATAATAATAATAATAATAATAATAATAATGATCGTAAACTCTGCAGCCATACCACTGTGGCATCCCATCCTGTCAGATCTCAGAAGCTAAGCAGGATCAGGCCTGGTTAGTACTTGGATGGGCAACCACCTGGGAACCCCAGGTGCTCCAGGCTTGGGAGAAGGGCTCAGCAACCCACTCCTAAAAAACCATCAGCCATTGAAAACCCTATGAATAGCAAAGAAGCACTGACAGTAGTGTTTCACCTGTTATACATAGGGTCACTATGAGTCAGACACCCACTCAAGGGCTCCTAACAACAACAACAACAACAACAACAATAATAAGAAGAATAATATTCTATGATAATTATCTTAGTATATGGTGGTTAAACTCTACATAAGGTCCTCAGTGGATTTTCCTTGTGAAATGTAGCAAGCAGTTATAGCAGAATTTCATATTTGTCCTACCCTATATGTCTTGTTAAAATTTAATCACTAGCATGTAGTTATTCACAGCATTTTCAACATCAATAACTGATTTATTTTACTTTCTAGAATTGTGACATACACACGTAGAAAAGGGTTTATGATGTCTAGCCTATTGCATACTATTGCATAAACAAGAGTAGTGATAAAAGATGATTATATCAACTACCAAGTTTAAGAAGGAGGATGTTTCTCTTTGAAGCTCCTTGCCACTTTTGGAATACTTTTCCTACCCAGGGCCCCAATGGCACCACTATTATTATTTTGAGATTAATCATTCCTTTACTTCTCTTTATAGTCTTATCATGTATATGTACTCCTAAATGAATCATTCTCCAGTTTTGTCTAATTTTTAGCTTGCTGTTCATAGAAATAGAATCATTTGTGTATTCTGTTACTTTTTTTGTTCAACATTGTTTTTTGACATTCATACTAATTTACGTGTAGTTGTAGTTTATCAATTTTCACTGCTGAATTGTTTTAATGTGTCACTTTAATTTATTCTGTTGTCATGGACTTCTGTTTCCATCTTGTATGTTTTGTTGTTGTTCTTGTTCTTGTTATCATTAGAAGCTGTTGAATGATATGGAAAATCCTTTTCAGTGTTCTGAGAAAGCTAGTAACTTCCCAGATGTTTTGTTCAATCTTTCTTAAAGGCATTAAACGCTTTGGAAAAAAGTATTTCAGGGGAAAAATAAGTAAAATTAATGTTACAATTCCACGTATTGCTACCAAGTAATGAGAATTCCACAGCAAAATCATTATCTAGAAAACTTTAATACTTGTGCTAGAAGGAATTCAGTGCAAGGCCCATGAATGAAGTAATCAAAGATTTCATTGTGGAAATTAGAAGCAGATGCTTCTAAGTCAAGGATTTTCCCTGAGAACAGCACTTTTTGTTGGCAATGTCATGCTAGAAATTCATCTTGGTTGAAAGGAATTTTTGTGCCTGGTTGCTAAACTTGATATGACTTTTGAATACAGATGGCCATGAAAATAAAAGTCTCTCTGGTTTAAAATTCACGAATTTTACCATTGCCTTTGTTCTTCAAGTTGACTGCCTTTCTAGCATCTCCCCTAATCCCTCAGCTTCCTAGAGGTACCAGGATTTGGTTTTCATGTCCATGTACATCAGGGAAAGTTGGTGCTATCTCTAGATTTGAAGGTTGGCTTGCTTCTGCCCAGTGATGAAAGGCCTGTGACCTAAGACCTTCAGTCATAGCGAATGTCAGTATCCTTGCTTGCTTCCACATTCTGGTCTATGTGGCCACTCTGAGAGATGCCAGTCTCAAGATGGGGCTGATTTCAAGGTGTCAGGAAGAAGGTAGGTCCTGGATAACATTGTGAGTTACCACATCAAACCACACATGAGCCTACCTACCCTACTTCTAGGCTCCACATTACTTATCTTTATGAACTCTTACTCTATCATTTAACCAACCTGTTATTTAACTACTAATAGTTAACACTTACATAGTGTTTATGATATGCCTTACCATACCCGATAAAGTAGCATTCCCCAACCTCTTTGGCAGCAGGGACTAGCTTTGTGGAAGACAGTTCTTCCATGAACAGGAGGCAGAGCTCAGGGGGTAATGTGAGGAGAAGGGAACAGCTGTAAATATGGATGAAGTTCGCTCACTCACTCACTTGCTGCCATGTGGCCTGGTTCTTAGCGTTCCTACTGGCCCACAGGCCCAGGGAGTAGGGACCTCTGCTGTAAAGTACTTACTATTTTCATTTTATAGATATGAAAGCTGAGACAGAGAGGTGAAGGAATTTGTCCAAGGCCATAAAGCCAGTTGTCTAAGGTTAGTAAATAGCTGATCAGTTAGTAAGTAGCTGGCTAAGTGTTAGGCAATTTGGCTCCCAAGTCCAAGTTTGAGTTGGACATTTTGGGTACTTGCAACTTACTGCATCCCAACCAATATGTCTCCTTATGTGTTTACTTTCACATAAATTGACTTAATCTGACATACATGGTGACTTTTCCAGAAACCATTTTGTCGACAGTACTGGAGAATAGTATTCTTCCATTGTTTGCCCACTAAGTTTGGAGACAAGAAAATAGGCACCTTTTCTCTATAAATAACTTACAGAAATATTCAAGAAGCTGTGACAAAAACTGACTCCTTGTTGTTGTTGTTGTTAGGTGCCATCGAGTCGGTATCCGACTCATAGCGACCCTCATAGGGTTTTCAATGGCTGACTGTTTCGGGATTGCCTTGGGAGTGGATTGCCAGGTCCTTCTCCCACTTTTGCTGTACTGGGAATTGAACTCGGGACCTCAGAGACTGCAGTGCAGCACTCTACCAACTGAGCCAAATCCCAGCCCCAAAACTGACTCCTAGTGGTAGATAAGTATGACTTAAAGAACATAATTATAATCTTCATTACTAAGGGATTTATTCACATTTCTCGTGAAGAAGGCTAAATAATTTATTCACCAAGTCCCACTGGGTGTCTGTTATGGAGCCAGCAGTACCTCAGGTATGAGAGATGTAAAGATGCTGACAGAGGCTGTCCTGGGAGAGATTCAGACCCTCCACAGGGAGCAGAAGAAGCCCCTGCCAGCTGCCTCGGGATATGGAGGCACGCTTCCTGGACCAGAGTCTTGCATTTTCCCAGGCACATGAAGATGTTTTGTTCTCTTGGAAGAGGGTGTGTGGGTGGGATAATATGCAAGAGAGGGTATTCCAGGCAAAGGGAACTGCATGGTCCAAAGCGTGAGGAGTATGAAAGTAGGACTTGTTGAGGAAACTGCAAGGAAATGAACTGCAGTAATTCAAAACATGTCTGCTGCCACAGCACCCTGCCATCTTATTCCATCTGTTCTTGGAAGCTAAGCAGGGTTGGGCCTGGTTAGTCCTTGGATGGGAGACCACCTGGGAATACTGGCTTCTGTGGACTTTGGAGAAGGACCTGCTAGCCCACTTCTAATAAAACAATCAGCCATTAAAAACCCTATGGATAGTCGAGAAGCACTGACATAGTGCCAGGCACAGCACAGTATCGAGTAGTGTTTCCTCTGTTGGACATAAGGTTGCTATGAGTTGGACCTGTCTTGATGGCACCTAACAACAACAATTGAAAACATGAGTTGGAAAATGGTCACGATGAGGATGAGTGTGACCAAATGCGAAAGATCATATTGCCTTAACATTTAATTGTTAGCTCATGAAGTGCTGAGCCATTAAAGAACATGAGCAAGGGTGCAATATTCATAATTAGATACACAGTTTAATGAGGTCATCTTGGTAGCATGTGAGGGATGCTTTTAAGGATGACACAAGTCAGAGAACTTTTAAAAATCCAGATAAGGAGGCAGGAGGGTCATGAGTTCAAGGCCAGAGGCAGCCTTTATAACTTAGTGAGACCTTGTCTCAAAATAAAATAAAAAATGGGTTAGGGGTGCAGCCTAGTGGTAGAACTCTTGCAAAGTATGTGCAAGGCCCTGGATTCAAAGACAAAAAAAAAAAAAAAAAAAAAAAAAAAAAAAAAAAAAAAAAAAAAAAAGAAAAGAAAAGAAAAGAGAAAAAAAGAAAAATTCCAAGTGAAACACAGCAAGGATAAACAATAGAGAAGAAAGCCATTAAAAAGATCGACTAGACAGAAGAGAAGGATATTTTTTCCTTACTAAAATTATTTTTAAAATAATTTTGTAGAACAATTAAATGTTTCTCAGTCTTTTAGTCATTGAGAATCACTTTTGTTATCCTTCCTTTCAGCCACTTTCCCCAGTCTTTCTGTTTGGAAAGATTCCCTGTCAAAATAAATTAAGTCATTTGTTTTCACTTTTTTACTCTGGCATCGAAAACTAAGTGTACTATCAAAATAAACCCTTAGACATGGTCTGAGTGTTATTTAAATGAATTTTATTTTAATTTCCCTTGGGATGTTACCATGGGAAAATATGCCATCTTTGTGAGCCTTCTTGAAATCTTGAAAGATCTTCATGACTTCTTTCATGAACTCGAGGATGGAAGCCTTTGTAATATTTAAGTAATAGAATTATACCTAGCACTGCTCAGCTTATAGAATGTATTCCAAATTGTTCTTTGGGGAAATATACTTTCAGTCTTTGGTGTAAGAAAAGCGATTTCATTTTCCCATGTATGACTGTTATCATTACCCTTTGCCTCTGTAATTAAATAAAAAAATGAGCATGGGCAGAGCAGAAAATAATGCAAAGAAGAAAGGGAAGACTTGAGAGTAGCTATCAAAATAGCATAGGCTACAAAACTCTTGCCAAAGGTAGAGAAGGTGATTGGTTGGATTAACTCAGAACAAAACATTGCAGCGTGCAGTGCTCTGTGCACTGTCCTGACAAATCTCATCAGAAACCTCTCCATGTACTGAAGGAAGTGTCTGAAATTGCAGCACCTCATTCTCACCTAGCCTGTCTTGTATGTTTGCACAGGGCAGCAAGACAGGCCTCTCTCCTCCCTCTCTACCAGGGCCTTCATCTGTATTTCTTCCCAGTGTTGTAATTCTTTCTTCTCCCTACAACATGAAGCTGTTTCCTCCCTTCTTGAAATCTTTCCTGAATGCTTTTCCCTTCCCAGTTTGTATACTTGTTTTCAAATCCTGCAGCCCTCATTTTACCACATTTTACCGCTAGAGCTCTCGACCACGATCCAATCTGCACATGCCCTCAAAAACCCTTGAAAGGGTACAGATTAGAATTGAGAACATACAGTAATTGCATCACTTCCTATTGTTTCCACTGTGTTCATTTTGATTTCTCAAAGAGATTAGGAACTAAGAACCAAAATTTAGAAATGGTGTGAGAGACAAATAAGTAGAAGTTGAACATTGCGAATCTGAAAATCTTTAATCCAAAATGCCCCTAAATCCAAAATTTTTTGAGCACCAACATGACATTCAAAAATTTTTAGCTTTTGGAGTTTTGGGTTTCAGATTTTCAGATTAGAGATACTCAACTGGTGATGTCTATGCTGTTGTTGTTGTTGTTAGGTGCCATCGAGTTGAGTCTCACTCATAGCGACCCTTATATAGGGTTTTCGATGGCTGATTATTTTGGGATTGCATTGGGAGTGGATTGCCATGTCCTGCTCCCAGATGGCTATGCAGATATTCCAAAATAGGAAATCTGAAATGCTTCTGGTCCCACACATTTCTGATAAGGGATCTTCAACCTATAATACTTTATCAAGTACTAGAGTACTCAAATGCCAGATGCATTATGCTTACTCATTAGACTAAAAGAATATTTATAGTCTTTATCTTTCTCATCACTCATTAAGTTAGGGGATTTCTTTAGTCATGCTAGTTCTACTCTGAAAAACATATAGTGAAACAAGGCATTTTTTTGGCTATCATGGGTATTTTGTATTTATATTATTTTTGATATACTACAATTTGCTAAAATATTCCTGTTAGACTATTTAGGGTTATTTTTTTTCCAATTTTCACTTTGATGGATAACACGTCAGTGAATACTTTTGTTCAGAAGCATAATATGCTTTAGGTGAATTATTTCCTTATCCGTTCCCCAGAAGTGGGATTATTGAGTCAAAAGGTATGAACATCTTTATGACTGTTGCTACAGACAAAGCCATATTAATTGCAGTGATTTACAGTGCTAACCACAACGTATGAAAGTATATCAGTTTCATTAATTTTTCTCCTATAAAGTTGTTTATTTTTATATTTTTCCTTTTCTATAGCCAAATATTAGCCACATAATTTTATTCACTTGAGTGTGATGAGTATAACTTGGCACTAGTCCAAGTCTACTTTAATTGGAATGTTCTTTCCCATTCCTAACCCCAACGTATAGCAAATCTTATTGGTTAAATACAAAAGTGAAGTAACCGCTGGCCATGGTGGCAAAGCCTATAATCCTCGCACTTGGGAGGGTAAGGCAGGAGGATCATGAGTTAAAAGTCAACCCGGGCGATATAGTGAGACACTGTTGCAAAAAATATATGTAAAATAATTTGTTAGCTACATGAAATAGGAGAAAAAGATTTCTTTTTTAGATCTCAAGATTTTATCAGTGACAAAATAGATTATGACCACCACATATTACCAGAAAACAATGCTTCCACATGCTTTTCATGATATGAAGCCAGTTATGTTTCTTGGCAGTCAGTAGTCCATATTGTGTCTCAAGCTCTAAGTACTTCACAAATGAAGTAATAAGTAATAAGTCTTCACAACAATCTCTTGTCAAATGTGAGAGAAATTGACACAAAGAAGTCAAGGGACTTGTCCTAGGACACCCAAGTGGGAAATGTCCAAGCTGGGGTTCAAACCCAAGCAGTCAGACTCTCAAGCCTGAGCTCTTTAACAGCACATTACACTACTTATTGCTGTGTTCCCTCTTTCCACACGTAACATTTCCATTGATTCCATAACTGGCCTACCACCTACAGCATAATGATGTTACAGTAATACCTTAGATTAGTCTATGCTAGGTTGCATTTAATAATTAGCATAATCATTTTCCCCTTCAATTTTTTTTTTTTTTTTTTTTTTTTTGTGGTACTGGGGGTTGAACCCAGGCCTCACGCTTGCATGCTTTGCAAGTGCTGGACCACTGAGCTGCACCAGCCCATTTTTTTACTTTTTGAGACAGGATCTCACTAAGTTACACAGATTGCCTCTGGTCTCAAACTTGCAATTCTCCTGCCTCCTCCTCCCAAGCCGCTGGGATTACAGCCATTGTGCCCAGCTGACTTTTTACTTTTATATAAAGGCCCAAAGTTAATATTTTGTACCAAAATTTCTCTTATTATACTGTTAACTCCTTGATTTCCAAATTATGTGTCAGCTGTGTTTTCCAGTTATTTTGTTTGCATAGAAAGCATTTTTCACAGCTATTGTGATTTGTTACAAATGGTCAATACTGTAGAAGTACCTTCAGTATGATTCTAGGAAACACATTGTGGTATTTAATAAGACATGATTTTAACCCACACATTAATATGCAAGATATTTCTCTGTTACTGAAAGTTATTTTTTTATGAATTTCTAAGTATGCTTTGTTTACCTTAAGTGAATTTATGCATCATTTTCATAAATTATTTGTTGTATGTAGTACTCTGAAAAATGGTAGTGTCTGAGCTAGGTGCAGTGGTACATGCCTGTAATCTCAGCTCTTTGGGAGGCCAAGCCAAGAGGAGCTCAAGTTCAGGGACAGAGGAAGAAGCCTACACTAACTTAGTGAGATCTTGTCTCAAAAATAATTGCTTTTTTAAAGGGTTGGGGATGTGGCCAAGTAGTAGAGAACTTGCCTAGTGTGTGTGAGGCCCTGGTTTGACTCCCCCCAACCAAGTACTGCCAAAAAAAAAAAAAAAGGTAGTGTCTGAACAGCAACCCAACCACCTGAACTTTTCTATTACTCAGACCTTTTTTTCCACTTTCTAGGTCTTCTGTGTTTATGATGACTATTCATCATAATGAATATTCTCCTTTGTTTTAGAGCAGAGAGAAATTTTGAAATAGGGAAATGTTTTCCAAATGAAATAAATATGGGTGTTGGTATACAGCCAGTAGAAGTAAACACTTGGTGGATTAATGAATGAATGTATCAAGCAATCTATCAGCTTCTTGTTGGATGGACTTTATTAGAGAGGATATATTTAGTCATAAGTGCCAGCATTTGCTTAGGTGAAAAGATAATTTATTCGCTCACCATACAGTAATTCCCATGGATGGTTTCTGGCCTCAGATACAGCTACAAGCAGCAGTTGAAATGATATAATCAGCATTCTGTCTGAGCATCCATTTCTTCTTTGATAGCATCCTTCTCAGGAAAGTCCTTACAGTGTGGTACCAAAGGTGAGTTCCAGCAGTTCTAGACATATATCACTCTCATAGAACATAGTCCAAAGAGAAAGGCAGCCTCTTCCATACCAATGTTTGTATAATAAATTTTATGGAGGAAGTCTGGCTTTGCTTATGTTATACGTTCACTCAGTAGATCAAACATTGTGTTTGGAGAATGGGGTACCTTATTTGGCCAGCACTGGGTCACATTCCTACTGTAGATCATCTCTCTACCTTTCTGGGGTAGAGAATATACAGCATGATTGACAACCCCACAAGGAACATATGTGATAGGAGAGGGGCACCCCTCCCCCCATGGAAAGATGGTGCCAAGTCAGTTAAAACAGATGTCTTCTATCTTCGTCTAGCCTTTGGCCAGCCAGCACACTTTTGAACCCATCTACACGTATACAGTGTCTCTTTTTCCATACATAAAATTTCAAAGAGGTAACCACCTAATGTAATGCAACTGTCCCATTTACAACAATACACTTCTCTTTTTCATCCCAAAATGGGCCTCCCAAAGTTTGTAAAACCCAGTTGCTGCATCTTGTGCTAAGATCTATGTCATCTCTATATGATATGAGTTATTATTGCTCAGTTATAGGTGTTCTTACCTGGAAACTCATGAGTATCATTTCAATGAACAACCTGTCCTAAATAAGCAACTCAGTATCTAATACTTTATGATCTTTATGTTGTTGTTGTTAGGTGTTGTCGAGTCGGGTCCGAATCATAGCAACCCTATGTACAACAGTGGAAACATTACCCAATACTTTGCCTTGCTTGGCACAATGTCAGTGATTCTCTGCTATTCAAAGGGCTTTTGATGGCTAATTGTTTTGGAAATGGGCTGCCTTCTCCAAAGCCTACAGCAGCCAGTATTCCCTGGGGGTCTCCCATCCAAGTATTAACCAGACCTAACCCTCTTTAACTTCTGAAATCAGATGAGATCAGATCCCAGCGTGCTATGGCTGCAGATTCTAATAATCTTCTTTGTTGTTGTTGTTAGGTACGGTCAAGTCAGTGTCTAACTCATAGTGATCCTATGTACAACAGGCAAAACACCATTATCAGTGCTTCTCTGCTATTCATAGGGTTTTCAATGGCAGATTGATTTGGGGGAGTGGGTTTCCAGGTCCTTTTCCCAAGCCTACAGGACTGGTATTCCCATGCGGTCTCCAGTCCAAGTATTAACCAGGCCCGACCCTGCTTAGCTTCTGAGATCTGACAGGACTGGAAGCCACAGTGCTACAGCTCCAGACCTAATAATCTTAGGAGGCCAATATTATGGATTTTACAAATGAAAAATGAATCTCAATGATTAGGTAATGGGCTCATAGTCTTAGGGCTAATTTTGTGAAATATAGATTAGAATCTAGGTTTGCCTGATTGAGGAGATTAAATCTATCTTAAATCAGTATTCTGTCCATATTGCCTCAAACCACCTGAGGATCAGCCATATGGAAGATGATCTTAGCCTTTCCACAGTGTTGCATTTATTCACCAAAGCAAAGTTGGAAAGTGGGAAAGAGACAGCCACAAAGAATCTGATGTTCTTTCCAGAGCATTTGGCTCCAGATGGTTAATAAGTATCAATCACTTTCTTAGGTAGAGTAGTCTTACAAAAACAGACTATGAAGCAGAAAGCACTCAAGTTACTTATTTTGGGTCCCAAATGACTCTTACAGGCAAATGATTCTTTTTTACTTTTGATTTGTGGTACTTAGGGGCTGAAACTATGGCCTCAGGCATACTTTGCAAGTGTGCTACCACTGGGCTGTACCCCAGGCCATTTTTAAAACTTTTTATCTTGAGACAGGGTTTTGCTAAATTATACAGGCTGCTTCTGGCTTCAAACTTGTGATCCTCTTGCCTCAGCCTCCCAAGTCCCTGGGATTACAGGTGTGCATCACTGATCCTAGGTGGAGTTGCATTATTACTTTTATAAAATAGCTGGATAATAAAAAGTAGCCTGTAATGACACTATGTGGAAACCTATACAGCATTGGCTATCAAGTATGGGTAATTTTATCCCTAGGGCAAATTTTGGCAACATCTATAGACTGAGAGTTGTCACAATTGGCAGGAGGGGGCTTCTGGCGTTTAGTGGCTTGAGACCAGGGATGCTGCTGAATATCCCACAATGCACAGGGCAGCCCCTACTACAAAGAATATTTGGCCAAAATGACAGTAGTGCTAAGGTTAAGAAAGCCTTGCTATAGGATTTCATTGGTGAAGGATGGGTGTAGTAAGGCAGACAACCAATATTTAATGAGCACTTGCCATATGCCTGGCATTGGGGATTGATTAAAAAAAAAAAAGTAAGTGAATAAAATTATACCTTGTGACCCTGCTCTAAGATCTGAGCAGAGACAGACGAGAAAAGTACCAATTTCAAGCTCCTGAGCAAAGCGTGAAGGCAGAGGCAGTGCTTTGGGATAACACAGAGTATTTGCTCAAGTAGGTTATCCATGTGGCAAAATATCTGGTATGAATTAAGCACAAAGCCATCCCAGATTCTGAGGAAGAGGAAATAGATCTCATCTCTCAATGGAAAGCATGGCAAAGAGTTTGTGGTTTTCTTTAATATAAGTACTTAAACATAGTACCTGGCACATAGTAAATGTGTATTAAATGTTAGCCATGATTAGAACTATTATTTCACCTTCCCTAAGCAGTAAGTGAGCCTTCGCATTTACCATTCTCTCTGCCTGAAAAACTTTTCCCTGAAATGGATAGGTGAATTGATGGATGGGTAGAGGAAGGAACGAACGAATGGAGGAAGGAAGGAAGGAAGGAAGGAAGGAAACCACATCCTTGTCTTGATTCAGATGTCTGTTTAAGTATGGACCCGCCAGAAATGATTCCCCTGATGACCCCATGTGATATAGCATCCATACAACACTACCAGAGCTTCATCAATTCACTCACCCACTCTGGATTTACCTTTCTTCATAGTATGTATCCCTATCTACTTTATATGTTTATTGTCTGTCTCTATTAGAGCAGGATATTTATTTTTTTTTAGTCCTAAATACTTTGCACTTGTAACACTTGACCCATAATAGGTGTTTAATGCACATATGTTGTATTAATGAGTAAATAGATGAGCAACAGTAAAAAATGGAACTCATTCTTACCAAAGGCATTTTGATACCATCTTTAAGATAGAATACCATACACTGAATACACTGCACTAAAAAGTTAAGTTTCAAAAAGGCTGACCTTCAAAGCTGTTCCAAAGCCACAGGCCATGCACATTCAAAATTTTCTTACTGCTTATTCCAAAATTATCTTAAGCACAATGTTATAACACAGTGTTCATATATTTAAAGGTGTTATCCATTTGTGTCTTCCCTTGAGGTCAACTTGGGAGTCACCTATCAGCATGTGTGCTCTTAGGAATCAAGAGCAATATTTAAGATTCTTGGCAATGATGTGTCCTTAAGTAGATAGTTGTGAGTGTAGGGGGCACATCTTCTATTTGTTTTATATTGCGCTTTTCAGCAAACACATATTATAGTACTCTGCATGTAATGTAAACTTTATAAACATGATATGATTAAACTAGAAGGTAGGACTCTGCAATTCAGTTTTCCGAAATACTTTTTGCTGGCTTTTTTTTTTTTTTTAAGGTAATAAAGTTATTATTTTGGCTGTTGAGGTGTACCTACTTAATCTTACTTGCCTTATAGTAGTCTTAGTATCAATGATCAACTTTTTACTTTTTTAAAGATACAATTCCAGAATTGAGAGTCTTCTTTTGCGTCCTTCAAAATGAGAAGTATACTATGTGATAAAAATCCAGGGGTGGGGGGCAAGATTTTATAGCTTAATGAGTTTTGTTTGTACATTGAGTAATAGTAAAAACGGCAAGGTGGGGCTTTATTACTAGTTTGTTTGCTTAAAACTTTTTTTTTTTGTTTGTATGTTTTTGGTGCTGGGGGCTGAACCCAGGGCCTCGCACTTGAAAGCTTTGCAAGTGCTGGACCACTGAGCTGCACCTCCAGCCCTTTTTTTTTTTTTTTTTTTTTTTTTACTCTTTTGAGACAAGGTCTTACCAAATTACACAGACTGCTCTGGTCTCTATCTTGCAATCCTCCTGCCTCCTCCTCCCGAGCTGTAGGATTATAGGCGTGCACCACCGCGCCCAGCTATTTGCTTAAAATTTAACTAGACAAAATCTAATTTAAAAAATTATTTACCACATCATGGTTTGTTGTTAGATAATATGTCTTAAGATTGTTGCACAGAAAATCTTTGTCCTGGGATAGGAAATGTGTCCTCCTGGGATTCATTCAGGGCTTAGTTTAGAATACAGAATAAGCAGCCAATGGCTGAGAAACTGATTTCTATAATTTAAATCGGTGTAAATTTAGCCTGATTCTTTTCCCCAGAACTACCCAATTTAAGATTAAATTTTATACTGATGTGTATTAGAGATAGAGTTAGTTTACTATTTCAGTGGAACCTTTTAATCAGCTTTAATTCTGTCCTGGGTAAAGTAAAAATTTAATCCTATCTCTCTTTTAGGGCTTTTCTAGCTTTCCACCCTCGAAGCAGAAAAAGCAACATTGAGGCAGCACTGCTTCTTTTGAACTTGGTTTTTATTAAATTTGCCTCAATAATCTCCTTCCAGTCTTCTTTTGTACTCTATATTTGAACCATAAAATAAAAACTGTGCCCATATGAAATTCTCAAGTTATTTTTAATGAAGCTTTTGAAACATCCCAAACCTTAGAAGATTTTTTCCTAGTGTATCTTTTGAATTTTAAAAAGTAAGTCAGTGCAAATATCCTGATTTAATTGGTTTAATTAGAAATGCAAAATTATAGGACTATCTCAAGTACAGAATAAAATGAAAATAATTTTACTGGGATTATTATCATTTAAGGATTTGATTTAAACAAGATACATTTAATCATAGCTTACAATTTACTATTTAAAAGATTTTATATAATAAAGAAGAGGCCCACGTGTTGGAATATACCAATACGCAGGGGAAAATTTTGCCATGGAATATAATATTTGACAAATCATTTTAGAACCGTATTTCTCAAATAGTATGCCTAAGAATGGGCTGGGTTTTAGCTCACTTAGTGGAGCACTTGCTCTGCACCCTCTTGAGGACTCAGGCTTGATCCCCAGCACCACAAAAATGGGAAAAGGCTGTAGCAGTCCACTCCCAAAAACAATCCTGAAACATTTAGCCATTGAAAGCCCTATCACAGTCACTGTGAGTCGGACCCAACTTCAGGGCACCTAACAACAATAACAACAACAGCAACAACAACATGCCTAAGAATATTATTCTACAATACTTAAATAGATACTCCTTGAGGAAAAAAGTATTCTGTGCTGAAGTAAGTTTGAGAAATGCTAAGTTAAGCTTGGGCTGGGATTTAGCTCAGTTGGTAGAGCACCGCTCTGCAGTCTCTGAGGTCCCGAGTTCGATTCCCAGCACCCCAAAAATGGGAGAAGGACGTGGCAACCCACTCCCAAGGCAATCCCGAAACAATCTGCCATTGAAAACCCTATGAAGGTTGCTATGAGTTGGACATGACTCGATGGCACCTAACAACAACAAGTTAAGCTTGAGAGGTTTCCTGTATGCCTTCTAAGAGCCTTTAATACTTTCTGAATTTTTAAGAGCAAGCATAAATAGGGGGCAGTACTTTGTAAATGTACTTATCTCTAGACAACCATCTTCCAGGGACATGTTCTTAGTATACAAATTTGACTAATTTTAGAGATTTGTGCCTTTGAACATGTTGAAAACACTTTTTTCCTGTTGTATATAGTGATGATATGTATCATTCACATATGTTGCTTATTCCCAATTCATTGTTGCTAAGACTTTTTCCCAGTGTATACTCTGAAAGTATTAGATTCAACACTCTGCTCAATACCGTCCATTAATAAAGTGGTAGATTCCAAATGCGGCTGCACACCTGACACCTGGCAATTCTGCATGGGTGGAAATGTCAGTCACTGCGTTCAGAAGTCTGCATTCATTCCAAACACCCAAGAGGTTCTGACGCAGGCAATGCAGTCCTTTAACTGGTGCTTGGAACTATTGATTGAATACTGCTCATTTTCTAGATGAGTGATTAGATTTGGGGTGTGGTTAGTGTGTGGTTGTGGAAGATGTGGGTGGGCCGTCTGCTCTGGAGGGAACTGTGGCACTGATCTTCTGGAGCTCTGTGGGGTGATGTGCTGGCTGTGACCCAGTGCAAAGCAGTTGTCCCTTTCTTTTAAGAGAAGCAGAACTTCAAAATATACGTTTTGGTCGCCTTTCTGATAAGGAAATACTATATATAAGATTACCATGTGTTTTTATGGAGTCTTAGGAAGTTCTCTTGAGCAGATACTTTATTTATAAAGTAAAAGGAAACACTAGATTGTATTTACTCCTTCAGCCATCTGAGAATATATTCTCTCCCCTCCTGCTGAAAACATTTAACTTTAAGGAGGAAATGGACCAAGATTCAGTCTCATTTATGCTTTGATTTATATCTCCTCTGTGAAAACTATATACCAGTACTCTCTGCCTAGTGAAACAATTCCATATTGCTGGAAAATCTCTTTTTCAACCTAAAAATATAGCTGGAAAGGAATAATGTAAGTACTAATGATTTAAGATAGGACAAATAGTCTTAATTGAAAAATATTCTATTAGCAAGAGTATATGAAACACTTGTTAAAAAAAAAAAGAAAAATTCTTTACGGTTTAAAAATTATTCTATGGGGTCTCTCCAGTACACTGAGGCATGAACAGAAATAAAAGATGTGATTGTTGAAAGTTGGAGGCAAATTTTTGAAAAAGTTGCTTGCAACAAAATTGTATACATCAAAACCTGAGATAAGTTGAAAGAAAAACAAAACCAATGTTCACTGATTAGATATGAGAGGCATCCCAAATCTATAGTTCTTTTATATGCAAACATGGTCTGATTAGATATGAGAGGCATCCAAAATCCATAGTTCTTTTATATGTAAACACTGATTGCTTGGTGAAATAATTAATAGAAGAATTTAGTTTGCATTATCAGGTTAGAGAATTGGGAGAAAGGATTCTGTAAAAACCAAGACAAAAGTTGTAAGGAGGGCCCAATAACCATGGCAGGTGTCATAGAGAAATCCATTACAGTGAATCCTATGGACATGGACAGTCTGGAAACCTCTGGTTTCTTTTGACAGAGCCAGTTAGTTAAAGTGAAAAAGTGGAAGGCAGACCCCAGTGGTTAAAGAATGAATGTGATGAAAGATGATTTGAGTTTGACAGTAATGCAACAGAGAGAATCTTGTCTCACTGCCATTCTTGTCACTTGTTTTCAGAGACTTTCATTATCTTCCTGTGTGAGACAGAAAGCTCCTCAAGGCAAGTTGTTTCCATGACCTATGTGGTACACAGTACTGTCTTAAAGGTGTGAGGCTCTCATTGGCTTTAAGTTTAATTCATGACTTTGAATGAAGTTCTAAGATAGATAGTGGGCAAAATGCAGAATTCATTTTAGAGTTCTCATGCCCTGAATGACGCAACCATGGCTTGAGACAGGCTGTTCCTGTGCCCACAAGGGGAGTTGTTCTCTGCTCACCTCCCTGTCTCTGCCCTCAGTGACCTCACCTCTTTGTTCATAGGGATTTTTTTTCTTTCTTTTACAGCTATGAAACCTACATAGTGGAATACCATGATGCTTCTCCCGTTGGGTATGTGATAAGGAGGAGAGTTTGGCTTCGGAGTGCTGGGAACCTGAGCAGCTGCTGAGGACCCAGAGCCCAGCCCTGACCGCTAGAGAGTCCACAACACAATGAACAAATTGAACTTCCATAACAACAGAGTCATGCAAGACCGCCGGAGTGTGTGCATTTTCCTTCCCAACGATGAATCTCTGAACATCATCATAAATGTAGGTGGATGTATTTTAGAAATGTTTAAATATTATGTTCCCCCACCAGTGACTACATTCAAGTTGTGACTTGGTTGTCATTACAGAATGACACCAGTGGTAAAATACGGCAGAATTGGGATTTTAAATAGTCTTCACAGGTATAAACATGACATCATGGCTTGTGCCATCATTCTCCTGCCTAGGATAAAATTAGAGAATTTTGGTAGCTATATTAAAAATATGCTAAAAACCTTGCTATTTTTAAACTTTTCATTGAAATATTGAAATTGAAATATTTTTATTGAAGTTTATAAATTTGTGGCTTATATGCTTAGAGTTGTTACCCACCCACATGAAATGGTAACAATTGATACATTTTTAATATGTATCGTGATTGTTGTTTTATTCTTTGCCAAATTCCAAGCAACTTCAAGAACTAGGTACATGGGCTTTGCATTTGAGCACTAAGCTGTTGCTTAGTTCATGAGTCAGTCAATTTGTCTAATTAATCTCAGCATGGAAGAATATGATACTTTTTAACTTAAAAATTAAGTAATAATTTACGTACTGCAAAACATAGAAATCCTAAATGTGCACCTCAATGATCATACACCCATGTAACCATCACCCAGCTTAAGATACAGATTGCCATCATCCCAGAAAGATCCTTTATGATCCTTCTTAGTCCATAACCTCTACCCATAGGTTAGCTACTATTCGGATCAGAGAGTAGTTTTGCTTGTTTCTAACCTTCATGCAGCTGAAACTATAACATCTGTTATCTTTTGTCTGGCTTCTTAACATTTGACCTGTGAAATTTATCCATGCTATTGCACATAACAGTAATCCCTTCTTTTTCATTATTATATAATATTCCAATAGCATGAACATGCCCAATTTATTTATCCATCTACTCTTGATAGGTATTAAGTTATTTTAAGTTTTGGACTATTATGAGTAAAACTTCTATGAACATTTTTGTGTATGCACATAAATGTACATTTCTGTGTTTATATCCAAGTGAATATGTGAATTGTAGAGGATACCAGTGTATATTACTCTTGGTAAAGATTGTCAAACAGTTTGGTGACAATCAGTATCATACCCAGCATTTTTCAAATCCCCTCCCAGTTATCAACTTTTATACTCTTTCTTCGACCTAATTGTACTCTGATGGAATTAAGGGGGGGAAGTGCCTTAATGCAATTTTTCCCTTGAAAAACTAATTCTCTAACTTGAATTAGTTTTTTTCCCCAATGTGCTACAATGTTTTTAATACAATTGTTGTATAAAAGAATATTTCTAAATGTTATACTGAGTATATATGACATTGAAATAGCATCATTAAAAGTTTAGGTAGGAAAAGAGTGCTTATAACCATAATCGCTTTGGTTTTATTCTAATCATCAACAGTTTCTTGATTTACTCTTGTAACCTCATTTTTGCTTATTGGAATTGTCTGAACATTAAATCTGCTTTTTGAATGGATTTTTATCTTGTTGGGTGGATTTCTAGTAATGAGCTTCATTACTACTCAGGGTTCTCGAAATTATTTTTGGATGTGCAAAGTGATAGGCTATTATTTTTTGCAGCATCTGGTTTTTAAAATCTAATGAAAATTGGCACCCTGCAGTGTAGCATCTGCAAAGTAAATTCCAATCAAAATATATGAATATACTGTTTGAGTTCTTTTATAGAGTCATGTAAAAGATACCCTTTAAATTTCTGAGATATACATAATCCAGGATTATAAGCATAAGCCCTTAGGAAACTTCTCTCACTTCAGTTTGTTTTTACCCAGTAAGGTGTGTATATGTGTGTTTGTGTGTGTCTATATGCACATACGGGTTGTAGAACAAAGTCATACTGCAGTTAAGTAGGGAAGACTAATCTAACTTAAGATAGTAAGAGATGACTATAGTTTCCAAAGAAATTAATCAGTCCTGAAGGTAAGATGGTGGATTAGAGGCAGCCTCCATGTGACATGGTAAAACAAAGGAGTCAAACCAGGAAAGAGTGGGCTCTATTTCCAAGACAGAAAGACTGGAAGAGCACAGATATCACAAAGTAGGTTATAAGATTGTCTCAGAGTGCAGAACAGAGCTGAGCAGAGAGCAGGAGTGAGCAGGACACATCTCCAGCAGGCTTCCCAGTAGGGGAGGGGAACCAGAAGCCTCACCCAAAAAGGTAAGCTAGACAGCTCTGGCAGGCAGACTGGCAGTCCCACAGGATGAGCCCTGAGCCCTTGAAGCCCTTGGATCCATTCAGGTTTGGTGAGACAGTGCCTCTTCCTGACTGAGGGGTCAGCATTTGAGAAGAGACTCATTTTGCCACATTCCATATTATGGAGGGCCATGACTCTATGCCATCTTAAGAAGGAACCTATTGTGTGAAAAACTCAGGGCATGTGTCAGAAACTCACCAATGCAGAAGGCAAAATCAATAAAATGAACAATTAATTCAGCAAGGAAATTGAGATTTTTTAAAAAAGCAAACAAATGTTGGAAGTGAATAACTCAATAAATCAAATAAAAAGCACATGGTAAGCATCACCAGTAGACTGTATCAAGCACAAGATACAATATCAGGGATGATATTGTTGAGTTGTTTCCTCAACAAGGTTGAGGAAATATTGCATTCAGATACCAACAAAGAAAAATAAATAAATAAAAGAACATGACCACAACTTCCAAGAACTCTAGGACATGATCAAGAGACCAAATATAGGAATCCAGGGGAATAGAGTAAGGGGTGAAAAGGAGATAAAGACTAAAGGCTTAGAAAACCTATTCACCTATATCAGAAAATTTCACTTACTCACTTACAAAGGCAAATCTATTAGAATAACATCAAAATTCTCAGCACACAAACCCTAAAACCCAGGAAAACATGGAATGATATATTTCAAGCCTTGAAAGTAAATAACTGCCAACTAAAATTATTATGTCTGGCAAAATTGTCACTTAAAATTGATAAGAAATAAAGACCTGCCAAGACAACACGCTAAAGCAATTCATGACCACTAAGCCTACATTGCAGAAGATACTTAAAGGAATCCTATGTACACAGGAGGAAGAAACACAGTCAGTCACAAGAGTATGGGAAAGACTAGACTTCATGAGAGGAACAGATGAATGAAGGAGAAGTAGGAAAGAATCAGTTATGTCTAACTCAGAAATCCAGCAGACCCCAATTATGAACAAGGGAGGAAGGAAAAGGAGGAACAGTATATGAACCAATCAGGAAAACACCCAACACAATTACAAGAATCAATGAATCCCTGTCAATAATAACTCTAAATAAAAATGGTCTCAATTCTCCAATTAAAAGACATAGCCTAGTAAACTGAAATAAAACACAAGATCCAACCATTTGTTGTCTGCAAGAAACACATCTCACTGGCAAGGACACTCACAGACTGAAAATGAAAAGATGAAAACTGATATAGTAAGCAAGTGGAAGCCAAAAATAAAAAATAAAAGGAAGAGTAGCCATCCTTATATCAGGCAAAGTAGATTTCAAGTTATAATTAGAAGAGATAAAGTCACTACATATTAATAAAGGAACAATCAATCAAGAAGATATAACAATTGTAAATATATATGCACCAGACGTCAGTGCACACAGTTTCATTAAAAATAACAACAACAACAACAAACACTACTGGACATAAAGAGATAGGTCCAGATACAATAATAGTGGGTGACTTCAATATCCAACTTTTATCAATGAATAGAACACCCAGACCAAAAAAAATCAATGAAGAAACTTTAGAGTTAAACACCACAGTAGATTAAATGAACGCAATAGACGTTTATAGAATATTTCACCTAAAAGCTGCAAAATACACATTCTTCTCAGCAGCCCATAGAACTTTCTGTAAAGTAGATTTTAGACTATAAATCAGCTCATAACAAATACATAAAAATCAAAATAATTTCATGGATCTTGTCAAAACATAATGAAACAAAACTAGAAATCAAGAAGAGAAATTAAACAAACAATACAACTACATAGAGACTGAGTAACATACTCATAAAGAATCAATGGGTCCTTGAAGAAATCGGGGAGGAAATTTTTTTTAAATCCTAGAATCAAATGAAAATGAAAACACAACCTACTAGAATCTTTGGGATATAGGAAAGGTGGCTCTAAGAGGAAAGTTTATAGTTATGAGTGCCTACATTAAAAAAATCAGAGAGGGCCAGGTGCGGTGGCACACGCTTATAATCCCTGTGACTCAGGAGGCAAAGGCAGAAGGATCACAAGTTCAAGACTGGAGGCAGTCTGCATAATTTAGCGAGACCCTATCTCCAAAAGTAAAAAAAAAATGGACTGAGGGTGCAGCTCAGTGGTACAGCACTTGCAAAGCATGCAAGCATTAGGCCCTGGGTTCAACCCCCAGTACCACAAAAAGAAAAAAAAAAAAATCAGCAAGGACTCAAGTAAATAACTCATTGATGCACCTCAAGATCTTAAAAAAAAAGAACAAGCAAAACCCCAAATTAGTAGATGGAAAGAAATAATAAAGATCAGAGCAGAAATTAATGAAATGGAGACTAGAACAATGATAAAAAGAATTGATAAAACAAAGAGCTGATTCTTTGAAAAGAGAAACAAGATCAACAAACCTGTAGCCAAACTAAAGAGAGAGAATTCTCAAATTAATAATATTGAAGATGAAAAAGGGGATGTTAGAACAGATACCAATGAAATCCAGAGAATCATTAGAGAATACTTGAAAAACTTATATTCCAAGATATTGGGAAACTTACATGATATCAATAAATTCCTAGACACATAAGACCTATCAAAATTAAATCAAGAGGATATAAACAATTTACACACATCTACAAGGAGCACTGGGCCTGGGGTTCAGCTCAGCTGATAGAGTCCTTGTTTTGTGTGCTCTGTGGCCCTGGGTTTGATCCCCAGCACTGCAAAAACAGAAGGACCTGGAAGCCCACTCCTGAAACAATCAGCCATTGAAAACCCTATGAATAGCAGAGAAGCACTAACACAGTGCCTGGCTTGGCACATTGGTGGGGAGTGTTTCATTCTGTTGTATACAGGGTCACTATGAGTTGTACCTAACTCAGTGGCACCTAACAACAGCAACAACAACAACATAATGAGCAGTGAGATTGAAGCAGTAAAAAAGAGTCTTCTTTTTGCAATAAAGCAAAGCCCAGGACCAGATAGATTCACTGCGGAATTCTACAAGACCTTTAAAGAAGAATTAACACCAATGCTTTTCTATTCTATAAAATAGAGATGGAAGGAACACTACCAAACTCATGCTGTGAAGCCAATATTACTCTGATACCAAAACCAGATAAGGATACAATAAAAAACGAAAACTACAGATAAATTTCCCTGGTGAACCTAGATGCTAAAATCCTTAATAAAATACTTACAAATCAATTCCAATAGCACATTAAAAACATCATACATTATGACCAACTTGCTTTCACTCTAGGGATATAATGGTGATTCAACATATGCAACACAATAAATGTAATACAACATACAGACTCATAGACATAAATCCAACAATCATCTCAGTAGTTGGAGAAAAATCCTTTGACAAAGTTCAACATCCTTTCATGATAAAAGCCCTGAAGAAAGTAGTAATTGGAGGAGCGTACCTCAACATAATAAAGGCAATATATGAAAAACCTGCAGCTAACATCATACTAAATGGAGTAAAACTGAAAGCATTTCCTCTAAAATGAGGAAGAATTCCACTCTCTCCACTGCTATTCAATGTAATAATTGAATTCTTTGCTACAGCAATAAAGCAAGAGAAAGAAATTAAAGGGATCCCAATAGGAAAGGAAGAAATCAATTAATCCCTATTTGCAGATGATATGATCCTACACTTAAAAGACCCTAAAGACTCAACCAGAAAACTCATAGAGCTCAAAAACACTTTCAGCCAAGTAGCTGAATGCAAAATCAACACACAAAAATCACTAGCTTTTCTATATAACAATAACGACCAGGCTGAAAAAAAAATCAGGAAACAATCCCATTCACAATAACTTCAAAAAGAATAAAATATCTAGGAATAAACATAACCAAAGAGTTGAAAGACTTCTGCAATGACAACTTTGAAACACTGAAGAAATTGAAGAAGACATTAGAAGATGAAAAGACTTCCTATGCTTATGGATCAGAAGAGTTAATATTGTGAAAATGGCTATATTACCCAAAACAATCTCCAGATTCTGTGCAATCCTCATTAAAATCTCAATGACATTCTTCACAAAAATAGAAAAATAATCCTAAAATTCTTATGGAAGCACAAAAGACATCAGATTGTTAAAGCAATCCAGAGCAGAAAGAGCAATGCATAGGATACCACAATACCTAGTTTCAAATAATACTACAGAGTCATAGTAACAAAAAAACAAAACAAACAAAAAACAAAACAAAACAAAAAAAAGCATGATACTGGCACAAAAGCAGACATGTAGATCCATGGAATAGAATAAAGGACCCAGGAATAAACTCATGTAGCTACAGCCACCTGATGTTTGACAAAAGTGCCAAAAAATAAGACAGTAATGTCAGACCCAAAACTCTGAAACTGCTGGAGGAAAACATAGGGAAAACACTTTAAGACATAAACATAAACAAGGACTGTCTGAAAAGGACCCCAATAGCATAAGAAACAATAGCAAGAATTGATAAATGAGATTTCATGAAATTAACTTGTGTGCAGCAAAGGACACAGTTGTCATAATGAAGGGGCAGCCCTCAGAATGGGAAAAAAAATTTTGCCAGCTGTAGTCAGACAAGGGATTAATATGTAGAATATATAAAGAAGTCAAAAAATTAAACACCAAAAAAGCAAAGTAGCCAATAAAGAATGAGCAAATGAACTAAACAACAGAGTTCAAAAGAAAGAATACAAATGGCCAACAATCATATGAAAAAATGTCCAACATCCTTAGCCAGCAGGGAGATGCACATCAAAACTACATTGAAGTACCATCTCACCCCAGTCAGAATGAGTAGCATCAACAAAACAAATAATGCTGGCAAGGATACAGGGAGGAAAGAACTCTGGTTCACTACTGGTAGGAATTTAGGTTGGTGCAGCAACTATGGAAATCAATATAGAGATTCCTCAGAAACTAAAAATAGAATTACTATACCACCCAACAATACCACTCCTGGGCATATATCCAAAAGGATATAAGTCAATGTACATAGAAGTACCTGCTCACCATGTTTATAGTGGTGCTATTCACAGAAACCAAGATACGGAAGCCACCTCAGTATCCATCAACAGATGGGTGCGCTAGGAAAATGTGATATATATGCACAATGGAATTTTATTCAGCCAGAAGGGAGGACAAAATTATGGCATTTGCTGGTAATGGTTGGAACTAGAGATCATCTGGCAAAATAAGCCAGACCTGAAAGGTAAACATTGCATGTTTTCTCTCATATGTGGATGTTAGATTTCAATATATTCAATATTAAAATATATAGCTCATAAAAGAAGAAGGGGGCCTATGTAGAGAGAGAAAAGGGACTAAAGAGAAAGGGGTGCGGCAATAAAAATCCATAATGGGGGAAAGAAAGAGAAAAAGCATGTTTTGCCTTTAAGGCAAAATCTGGAGAGAGATACATGTATATATGATGTACAAAAATAGATAAACACACAAGACATGCAAGTAGAAGGGGGCCATTGGTGAGGAGGAAGGGGATTGGGGGGAATGGGGTCATGTCAGGATAAGTGGGGAGTTAAACCTGAGCAATGTATAAAGATATGTGTGTATGGAAACAAAATCCATTAAGTTGTACACTAAAAAATTACTAATTTAAAAAATAATACTAGAATCTCAGCTGAGGGAGAGAATTTTGGAGAAGACTGAAAGATAGCCAATTAACTTGTCATATAGACCAGTGACTTTAAAATTTAAATATAGAACAGAATTATTTGGGAGAGCTTGCTAAATAATCAGCTTTTGGGGTTCCACTCCTTGGAAATGCTGGTGTAGGAAGTCTAGGGTAGGATAAGAGGAATCTGCATTTAATAAGATCCCTAAAGTAAAGCTACAGATACTCTAAAATCTTAAGCAAGATGGTAAAAACCTGTATCCCAGTACCACTTCCTTTCTTTCACCCTCTAGAACTCCCATTTACTAGGTTGTGCTTTTGGCATTGTTTTACTGGCCAGGTTCTTTGAATAGCATATGATGTATAATAAGCACAAAGTAAATGTTTGTTGTTAATATAATTATCAACATCATCATTGAGAAATATTATGATTATTTATATTTTAACTCTAAAGTTTACTAGATTTGTGAACTTTGGACATGGTACTCAAGCTCTTTTCCACTTTATAAAAGAAGTCAAATACTTTGGCACATAGTAGGCGCTCAATTTGTATTGCCTTCCTTTCTGCCAGATTCTGGATTTTTGGATTAGGGATGCTCAACCAGAAAAGTCTATGCACATATTCCAAAATCAAAAAAAAACATTGAAATCCCAAACATTTCTAATTCCAAGAATTTCAAGTGATGGTTCTTGAATCTATATTTTTATCCCTAGGCAGAAATAAATTTTACACTTCTTTAATTCCTCCTTTTTACAAAATTAGTATAATAATCTAAGATGATCAGGAATATGATTTTGGACTATAAAGCTATATATCATAATTAAGGTAGGTTTTAGAGTCGCAAAGACCTCTACACCTTACTTTGCAATTTTGAGTATGTTTCTTTAGTTTTTTATTGTTTGATGTTTTGATTTGGTTTCCTCACCTATGAAGTGGAGATAATCTTACACTTCTCACAGGGACATTTTGAGGATTTAAAGATGTCACATGCATAAAGTACTTAATGTAGTGCCTGGTACATCAGAGTGCTCAGTAGGTAAGTCCTTAATAGAGTAGCATATTACTTGTTTTTATTACTTTGAGCTATTTGTTCATTTCGTGAGGGTTCTCTGTCACTGAAACCAAAACAGAGACTCTGAACCCCACATAGGCCTATAAGATTTCTTAATCCAGAGCATGTAGACTGTTCTGCCATGCCTGAACTCCTCGCTCACATACACTTGGACCCATGGACGGTCAGGGCTATATGTAGTGTGGGGGCTTGCCCATTACTAGGGGGACAGTTCAAAGCTACCATGAAACCCTCTTTTTCTACAAAACAGAAAGTATCATTTGACTTTTGCAGAGCTTTGGTGTAACAAATTAATTGTAACAAACACTATTTTATCAACAATCTCGTTTATTTTTTGATGGTTATGTAAATATACATTTCTAAACAAATTTTGTTCCCTGATAGTTATATTTGATAGAATGTTGCCTTTCTGTATGTGGGGTAAATTCTGTGTTTTGGTCATTTTGAATTCTCCATGAATTGTACAGGGGCTAAGGTTGAGCTCAGTTGGTAGAGTGCTGCTCTGTCCATACTGAGGCCCTGGGTTCAATCCCCAGTGCAGCAAAAATGGGAGAAGGACCCACTCCCAAAACAATCCACCCCCCCCCCAAAATAGCCATTGTAAACTCTATGAAGGTCAGACCCAACTCAATGGCACCCAACAACGAGTTGTGCAAAGAGGGGCTTTTTGTTTGTATGTGTGCATAGTACTTGGGGGTTGAATCCAGGGCCTTTCCACATGCTTTGGCAAGCGCTCCACCATTAGGCTGCACCCCTAGCCCATCACTTTTTATCTTGAGACAGGGTTTCACTAGTTATGCAGGCTGCCTCTCGCCTTGAATTTGTGATCCTCCTGTGTCTGCCCTGCTAGTTGCTGGGATTACAGGCATGTGCCACACATCTGGCTAAAACAGGACCTATTTTAAGTGATTTTAATCATCAGGCAAATATTAAATATGGAAACTTGGAAAATCTTGGAAATAAAATCATAGTAAATGTAAGAACCTAAAGTTTTGTTATTATTAGGTGTCATTGAGTTCGGGTCCAACTCATATCAACCCTCATAGGGTTTTCAATGGCTGACTGTTTCAGGATTGCTTCAAGAGCAGGTTGCCACATCCTTCTCCAGCATTTGCTTGCTGGGGATCAAATCCAGGTCCTCAGATGATGCAAAGCAGCACCCTACCAACTGAGCTACACCACAGCCCCATGAAGTTTTAGAGTGATAGAAATTATGGCCAAGACTGTATATATCTCCACCAAGACTAGAATGAACAATTCTTTTCTCCAGAGACTCTTTTAAATATTCTTGCACGATAACAAGCCATTGACACACTTAGTACCAAATTCTGTCTTAATTTAGAAATTCCACAGAGTATATTTTTAGATAAAGCTTTAACTCTTATTCTTAATACCCCATTGTGTAGCACTTTTTAAAGTTCCCATTGCTCCTGAAGATTAAGGAAATTGAGAAATTTTACAATCAGCTAAAATGTAGCTTTAAAGGCTCATACTGTCTAAATACAGAAAACTCAAGCTTGTTTTCACAGCAGGTAAGACTTTAAAGCCACATCCTAACTTAATTACAGTTTTTAAACAAGAACACTATACTTACTTGGTGATTGTTAAAGAACTTTATCAGTAGACTCCAAATACTTGATTTAAACTAGTGGAACAATAACAATTATATGGGATGCATGGAAGAAATGTATGGCGTTATTTAGTCAACTGTCACACAAAGTTACAACATTGTTTATTTTATATACATTTAGTTTTTGGTTTGGAATTTTTAACTGTGTGCTATGTTTTATCCTGCCTGCTTTATATCCAACTAGTTCAAACCACAGATTAAACACAGTGAGAGTGTGACGTGTAAATCTCAAATTTGTAGTAGTTCAGTTTAAGGATTGTATATAACCTTTGATACTTTTCCTCCATTGTTGTGTTTAGGTGTATTTATAAATTAGAGTTATGTTAACATGAAACTCAAAATCCAGTCTTTTCAGTAAATGTTGGAAATAACATAGGACTTCTTTGTATAAGACAGAAATCAAAGATTTCAGTGTGGGTTGAATCAAGCAAGCACAAAGGGATGATAACGATTTCCCACTGGCACATGTGTGCTACTGGTGGCGTTAGTGGGTTTGCCTTGATGTATTTACCCCAGTTTCTGAATGGCACGTTTATAAAATGGCTTGCTCAGTAAGTGAGGGAGAAGTCTGTAGTCATGGAGTACAGTGAAGGTGTGGAAGTAGCCCCAGGTCTGACTCCAGGCTTTCATTCATCAAACATTCACTGGGTGCCTACTACATATCTTGAATATAAAAATTTGATACAGTCTCTGCTTCATTGAGTTCCTGGTGCTTCTTACATATCAGAATATGGGCTACTCTGGCCTTAAATGTCATTTGCTCTTTCCACTGGGTAGGGTGCTTCAGGTTGGTTACCATTTAATAATGAATTTGGAGAACAGCAATAAACCCATCTTTCTTACTGTAATTAAAACTATCATCATGTCTGAATTGTTTGGCTCTCAATTTTCAAGGCATGTTTTTATTTTCCTAATTTGAGTTCCATATTAAGGTATGATAATCATTATTAACTCTGTCAACTAATTTATAATTTATAGTAATTAAAATTGTAATTGGTATCATTATCATTGAAAAAATGACTAGAAAGCTAATAATACCTAGGAGAGAGAAAATACCACATATAATATGTATAACTAAAATTATAAACGATCATCTTACAGATATTTTAATATATAGAAACCATTTAATACACAAGTGAGTTGTCTATTGCTGCCTTTCCCACTACTAGCTGTATGACTTTGGGCAGAATTTTATTTTCTACTTCTATAAAATGAAGAAATGAGGCTGAGTGGTCTCTGAAAGTCAATCCCAACTCTAATAAACTGTGGTGATTCTGCATTCAGTAAGGCAGACTAAGCAGAATTATTGCCCTCCTCTCCATATACCATATTAGCAATTGAGAAAGCATCAAAACTATGTTTTTTAAATTCAGAATAATGTATCCTCAGAGTTCCATATTACTATGGTCTTAATGGTTGAATTATACTAGGACTCAGAAAAGGAAAAACATATTAGATAATAATGTTGTTGTTGTTGTTAGGTGCCGTCGAGTCGGTATCCGACTCATAGTCGGCCCTCATAGGGTTTTCAATGGCTAAGTGCTTCGGGATTGCCTTGGGAGTGGATTGCCAGGCCCTTCTCCCATTTTTGCGGTGCTGGGAATTGAACTCGGGACCTCAGAGACTGCAGAGCAGCGCTCTACCCACTGAGCTAAATCCCAGCCCAATAGAGGTTGATTAAAATAAAAGTGAGGCAGTCTCATGTGCAATATGTATTTTGTTTACATCTTTTAGCTTGAAAAGATACTTTCCCTCAATAGACATTTCTCAAAAGAAGGCAAACAGGTGGCCATTAGGTATATCAAAAAGTGCTTAACATCACTAAGCATCAAAGAAATGTAAATTAAATGAGACGTCATCTCACATTCTTCCACCATAGCAAACTATTAGAATGGCTGTCATCAGTGTAGTCCCAATGACTCAGGAGGCAGAGGCAGGAGGATTGCAAATTCAAGACCAGAGAAAGTCTGCATAATTTAGCAAGACCCTGTCTCAAAAAAAAAAAAAAGGCTGGAAGTGCAGCTCAGTGGTACAGCACTTGTAAAGCATGCAAGTGGGAGGCCCTAGGTTCAACCCACAGTACTGCAAAACGAAAAAAGAATGGCTGTTATCAAAAAGAGAAAAGTTAACTAGTATTGCTGAGGATGTGAAGAAAAGGGGCAATCTATCGGTGGGAATGTAAATTAGTATAGGTATTATAGAAAAAAGTATGAAGTTCTTCAAAAAATTAGATATAGAACTATCATATGATGCAGCAATTCCTTTCCTGGGTATATATCCAAAGTAAATGAAATTATTATGTTGAAGAGACATCTGTACTCCTATATTTGTTGCAACATTATTCATAGTAGTCAAAATACAGAATAAACCTAAGTGTCCATCAGGATTGAACACATAAACACACACACACACACACACACACACACACACAGAATACTATTCAGTAATAAAAAGAAGGAAATCCTTCTTTTGCAACAACATGGATGGACATGGAGGATATTATATATATTATGTTAAGTGGAATAAGCTGGGTACTAAAAGACAAACACTACATGATCTCATTTATGTGGAATCTAAAAAAAGTCTAACTCATAGAAACAGAGTAGAATGATGTTAACCAGGGCCTGGAGGTAGGCATGGCCTGGAGAGAGATTGGTCAAAGGATACGAAATGTCAGTTACACAGAGGAATAAGTTTAAGAGCTCTGTTATACAAAATGGTGACCATAATTAATAATAATATGCTATATACTTGAAAATTGCTGAGGATAGATATGAAGTGTTCTCACTACATGCAAAAAACAATATGTATGTGAGGTAATATATATGTTAATTAGCTCAGTCCATTCTATAACGTATATATACATCAAAACATCGTGTTGAATACTGTACATATGTAAAACTTTTTGTCAGCTAAAATAAATAAGTAAATAATTTTTCAAAAGAGCCAGGAATGATGTCTCATGCCAGAAACTCAGGAAGTAGAGGCAGGAAGATTGCAAGTTTGAGGTCAGAGGTAGCCTGCATAACTTAGTGCAACCCTATCTCAAGATAAAAAATTTTAGAAAGGGGCTAAGGGCGCAGCTCAGTGGTATTGTGCTTGCAAAGTGTATGCAAGGCCCTGGGTTTGCTACCCCTAGTACCACAAAAAAAGAAAAAAAATTTTAAAAAGAAAGAAAAGATACTTGCCAACTGAGTACTTTTCGTAGTTGGAGTAGGCTGCTTTAGGTACCTTCTGAAATGCCCATTTTTCATACACCATTGAGAGCCTTGTCCACATTTCATAAGATTTATGAGTTGTGTACAAGATCATATTGGTACTTTATTAACATGTTGTAAAAATTGATAATGTGATAATCATTGTTGAGACCAGCTGCAGATTAAGGTGATTTCCATAAAACAGCAATCGTTTTGCTAATGTCAGCTTGTCCTGTCAGGGTACATATTTACAATGCATGAAATTACCTGATTGTGTCTTACTTGGTGGACTTCATTTCAGGTTTTCAAATTGTTCTTTTTAACCCCTACAGGTTAAAATTCTGTGTCACCAGTTGCTGGTCCAAGTGTGTGACCTGCTCAGGCTAAAGGATTGTCATCTCTTTGGACTCAGTGTTATACAAAGTAAGTCTTAGTCTCATCTCTGATTGATTTAGCCACCTCTCCCTGAGGAAATGACATTTTTATAGCTTAAATCAGGGAGGTTGTTGCAAAACAGTGATTGTCAAAATACCCATAACCTGATCTTCAGTTTTAATCTACTGTTCATTTTTAAATCTCAACTAGTGTGTATTTAAAATGTTTGGGATTTCGGGTCCTATATTTATTATAGCTTGAACTTAAAATTGATTTCAGGAATCTAGATTTCATGTGTTTGTTCTTTTTCATTTTAGTGAACCAAGGTTGATTTTTGTTCCTTGCATTAGGGAAAAGCTAGAACTAGGAGAAAAGTATCTTAGATATTTTTGTAATTATTATAAATTATATAGTTATAATTGTTTTTGACATTACAAGAAATTTAAGCATAATAAAACTGACTTTTCTCCATTCAACTTCTCTTGCTAGCTACAGTATAGTATAACAGTGAGCTATTAATTGAATCTTATTTTCTGTTTTTCTTTCTTTCTCTTATTTCCAGTCATACCATGTGACTTGGAAAATATAAGATCATTTTCCTATTTTGCATATGGAGAAATTTTCAAGTAAAGAATTCCATATAAGCTTTCCTTTCCCATAATATCTCTTATAGAGTTAAACTGTCAGGATTTACCTGCAGCCATTTATTATAAGCCTTCTTTTAAATCAGATTTTGAAATTTCTGAAGTTTAGTTTTTTTATGCCAAAAACCTTTTATATCTTTGTTCGTTTTGTCAAGAGGATTTTTTTGTGAAATATATCTAATTACATTTTATACTTGTATGTGGATGCTTTTCTACTATTGGAATTGCTTTTAATTTAAAGGCTTAAGATACCTTGAAAATCTGGTCAGTACCTTAAAATGCAGATGCCACACTAGAAAGTGTATCATGATCAACTGATAAACCAGGCACCTTTTCCTCCAAATTGTGAACTGTGTTCAGTTGCGTGTTCAGGAGAGGCTGAAGAACCTGGAGCAGGAAACACAGCCCTGGTGATCAACCATTTGCTCTCCAGTTTCTTCCTGTCGTAGGCAAAGCAATAAAAACACAAATGCTGAGCTCCAGCTTTGTGTTTGTACAAACGTCAGCCATCTTTCAAGGGAGAGTCTAGGAACAATAAGATACCTTACCAATTCTGAGTAACTTTTATTATTTTATATTCAAAGATAATTCTTCCTACTGCAACTATCATGAGACTGTTGATTTCTCTTGTTCAACAAGTCAGTCCAAGAAAACCAGTTTATAGCTTCCATAGGTTTCAAAATAAGAGTATTTAAGATGTCCTCTTTAAAGGAGAGATTGTAGTATGGTGAAAGACCATTGGAAGAAGAATCAGATGACCTGGTTCTAATTCTGGTTCTACCACTAAGTAGTAATGTGACTTTGCACACACCACTTAGCTTCTTTCATTGTCATTTTTGTCACATGTCAGAAACTACTGCCCCACCAGCTTCACAGGATCAATGTGTGCTTGAGAGGTTTTTTTATAGGCTTTATTTTTTAGAGTGGTTTTGGGTTCCCAGCAAAGTCAAAGAGGAAGTATAGAGAGTTCCCATAAACTCTGCACACAAACATGCACAGCTTCTCCCACTGTCAACACCCTGCACTAGAGTGGCACGCGGTATAATCAGTGAACTACATCAACCCATTTTTAATACCCAAAGCCTATGTTGGCATTGGGTCCATTCCTGGTGTTTATACTCTATGGTTTTGGACAAATGTGTAATGGCATGACAGAAGAGTTTCACTGCCCTAAAACTTCTCACACATTTTTAGATCTGTATCTAAAATTCTCATTGTAAGTTGAATAATTGCCAAGGATATAATTCCTGGAGTACTTCAAAAATTGACATTTTAAAATACAACTATGATAACACTCTTTTCCAATACTATCTAAATACCAAGGAATCTAAATGTCATCTCAATTTTTAAACTTTTTGTTTGGAAGTAATCTCAGCTTTACAGAAATGTTGCAAAATACCAAAAAAAAAAAAAAAAAAAAAAAAAAAAAAAAAAAAAAAAAAAAAAAAAAAAAAAAAAAAAAAAAAAAGAAAGAAAGAAAAAGAAAAAGAAAAAAAAGCCTTCTTTCCATATACCCTTCACTCAGGTTCCTCAAATGCTAATATTTTATGAGATTTGTCCCTTTTATCCATCATCTATCTACCTACCTATTTCTCTATCCCTACCAACCAGTATAAATTTCCTAAAAGCAAGGATATTCTCTTATATAACAGCAGGAGTCTGGAATTTAACACTGGTGTGATGCTAAATAACCTTTAGTTTTTCTAGTGGTCCTAATAATACTCATTATAGGCAAAGAAAACCTAGGACCATGAGTTATATTCAGCTGTCCTGTCTCAAGCTGTCTGTATGCCAGAACTGTTCCTCAGTCGTTTTTGACCTTGACGTTTTTGAACACTACACTCAAGTTATTTTGTGGAATATCCTTTAATTTGAGTTTGTTTGATGTGTCCTCATTATTAATTCAGGTTATGAATTTTTGGCAGGGATATCAGATGAATGAAGTTGTTCCCTCCTCACTGTATCACATCAGGAAGCACATGATAATCCGTTTATCTTTTTGCTGATGATATTAGCTTTGTTCCCAGTTTTCTCCAAATATTTTTCTTGACATGTATGAGTTCATATTAACACTTCCAATTTGAATCCAATTCCATGAGATTCATTCCAGCCCTTCCTCTATTATTTATAACTTCTTTCTCCAACAGTGTATTTACCCAGTTTACTTACCAGTTTTGTTACAAAGGATATGACAAAGGACACAGATGAAGAGATGCTTAGGGAGAGGTATAAGAGAAGGGAACAGAGCTTCCATGACCTCTCTAGGGGCACCATTCTCCAGGAACCTCTGTCCAGAAACTCCAGAATTCTTAAGTTATAATGCTCTGGTCAAACTGTGCTACTCTGCTGAGCAGTCTCACTTCTGCTCATTATTTTACTGCTTCACACAGGGACTCAAACCAGACACAAATCAGATTCAACAGGGAAACTGTCTGGTCTTGTCCAGTTCATGTTTAATCAGTGAAAGTGAGAGATGGGAGGTAGCATGAGCTAACCTGATAACTGGATTTAAGTAGCATCTCCTCCCATTTTATTTTATTTTATTTTATTTACTTATTTTTATCTCTGAGACTTCTTCTTTCTCCCTTTCATTCAAATTGGATGACTAAATATACCATTTGTAGCCAAAGAGTAGCTTTACTATCGTATTCTGACATTTTTCCAGTCAAACACTAGTGTTCACCCAGGAGTCAACAGTGTGGCCAGACTTGTTTATCCCTGGAATACTCTGAAGACACATTCGCCTCCAGGTTTTATATGGAGCATCTAAGAGGATGCCCCTTTAGTGATTCCTAGAGAAGAAATTGGTTTTTTCTAATTTAAAAGTGTATAAGATAGGATGCAAATGCTTTTCTTTGAAATATATCTTTCAGAATTCTCTTAAAGGAAAATAAAAAGTTTGGTATTTTTTACCAGCTTGTTTTCACATATTTAGATCAATTTTACATATGTTTTAGCAGTAGTATTTACTATCCATCTTATGAACATCATCTCCATGAAGGAATGCTTTGCATTCATGTTTGTTTTTCTCTTCCCACAAGGTTGAACCCCAAGACAGTGGTGCAAGTAATGGTTTATCATTTCTACAGGCCTTATTTTGATGTGGGGAACATAGAGAATATATATATATATATATATATATATATATATATATATATATATGTGTGTGTGTGTATATATATGTATGTGTATGTATATATATATGTGCACACACACGCATACATACATATACATACACACACACACACACACACACATATATTATGTGTGTGTGTACTGGGGGCTGAACCCAGGGCCTCATGCTTGCATGCTTTGCAAGTGCTGGATCACTGAATTGCACCCTCAGCCCACTTTTTTACTTTTTGAGACAGGGTCTCGCTAAATTATGCAGACTGCC
>VMDO01007878.1:66667-88216 GCA_007922755.1 Pedetes capensis
GTCCGAAATATGTAAGACGCAGTTTGGCCATTTTTGCTTCCAAGGAGCACTCTGGTTGTACCTCTTCTAGGACAGATCTGTTGGTTCTTTTGGCAGTCCATGGTATATTCAATAGACGTCTCCAGCACCACAATTCAAAAGCATCAATTCTTTTTCTGTCTTTCTTGTTCAATGTCCAGCTTTCACAACCATATGATGCTACTGAAAATACCATGATTCTTCATAAAATGGGGAGGCCATGTTCCTCCCTTGGAAGTCAGTGTTTTCTAATTTCTTTCATAGTCATTAAGATAGTGTTTCTGCCATATCATTATTTTGCACCTATGGGACAGTTTTCTGTGAGCTAAACAAAAGCATGTTTTCCTAAGACTAAGTTACACCCACAGGGTTGAAAATTAGATTTTAAGTTATCATGACCCTAGAAACTAAGTATAGGCAGGAGTTGGAAACTGTTATATCTCCTAAACATTATATATTTTAATAGCATGAATTCTGTCTTGTGGAAAGAAAATAATTCAGAACCTCAATAATGTATAGCACAGAGGACCTTTTATATTGTAGTATCTTGTTGAGTTTTCTTGGTAGTATATAAATTCAGACTCCATTCACAAGTCTTAAGGTTTTATTTTTTTAAGATTGTTTCTTTAAATAGTTTTTTCTTTTAAAAATCCATTCTTTAGCATCTTGTCTCTTTTTTTAATGTGCAGATAATGAACACGTATATATGGAGTTATCACAAAAGCTTTATAAGTATTGTCCAAAAGAATGGAAGAAAGAAGCCAGCAAGGTACGACAATACGAAGTCACTTGGGTGAGATTACATTTATGACCAAAACTATTTTGATTTTTTAAAAAGTGTTCATTTAAGCCATTAAACATTACAAAAAATCACGAGCAATACTCTATCTAGTAAAGAATGAAAAAAGGAATTTTATGTTCTAAAATGCCACATTAGTCAAGTATGAATAGTTTATAATGTACAATGATAGATTCTGAGTGTCTGATAATGTTGAACAAGAACTTCAGTAATCTTGGAATAATGCTTTGAAGTGAAAAACATAAAAAAAATCATTTGTTTCTCTCCCATGTCTGTGTTTTCAAAACTTGTTTTAGACATTTTTAATAATTTTTAATCTACTTTTACTGTACTTTCATTTGATCCTTTGTTATTTTATTGTACTGGTATCTTTATTTAGTAAATATTTAGTAATCTTTATTTAGTAAACATCACTTCCTTTTATGTGACAGAACATCTACAGGGAATTTACATAGAATTTCCAGGATCACGGTAGCAAGTCAGGAGTAAAATCATATCTCTAATCCCAGATCATCCAATTTGTAGTTAAGAATTCTTGGGATAAACTGGAAATCTACTTCAGTGCCAACTACAGACTAAGGAGCATGAATGTCTAAATAAACAAACAGCATATTAGAATTTGGTATGTGGAATGTCAAGGGAACAAGAGAACATTTGTAGTAAGGAGCAAATGGTCACCACAGGGGACAGAGTTGAGCCAGGAGCTGGATCTCAGCTAGAAATTTCCATGGCATTTATTTTTATCTTCCCTTATGTTGTCATTGGCATTACTGTGAATGGGAATCAGAGAAGGAGAGAGAGATGATGCCCTGTTTTGCTTTGTAACTTCCTAGTTTTACATGAACCTGATATCCATGTGGAATAACTGTCTACTCACTATAAGCCCCCACTCATTACAACTACATGGATAAACCCTCTTAGTGTTTAAAAAGTATCCTGCAAATAATGGTATTGTGGTTGTTTTTCAAACCCATTTTCAAACTGACTAAAAACAGTTTGGTTTTGTGTGCCTGTGTCTTTGTTTTAGGGTATTGACCAATTTGGACCTCCCATGATCATACACTTCCGTGTGCAATACTACGTGGAAAATGGCAGATTAATCAGGTATAAGGGCAAAGAGAACTTCCAATCCTTATTCCCCACAGCAGTTCTTCTAACATACATACCAAATAAGTCACTTGTGTTGGTTGTTTATGTCCACCTGCCAGAATATCAACTCCATGGAGGCAGCAGGGTTTTTTCTCTTTCTAGTCTTTTTGCACCCTTAGGTACCTCAGTCCCTAAAACAGAGGTAGAGTAGGCATTCAATAAATATTTGTTGAGTGGATAAATAATGCAGACTGTGAGTGAAAATGTTAACAACATCACTGGCTCACATTTTCTTTACTTCACATTTTCACTAATACATCGGTCCTCAAGAAGGAACTGGCATTGTTATGAAGAGGAGAAACTGATTAAAGGATTATATTCTTCTCCAGGACTAGGTTAGGTGATGGGGAAGGGGCAGAAACACTCCTGTAAAGTACACAGATCTTAATATTAGTGTGATTTTTCCTTTTACATTTGGGGTCTTTCATTCTTACCAATAGCTTTAAAGCTAAGAGTAAGCCCAGTGGCTCTATTCTATGAGAATCATAGGTGCAATTGACAAGGGCACGTAATTGATTCCTTTTTCTGGAGATGGGCAGTTTATTTTTTTAATTTTGGTACTAGAGGTTGAACCCAGGGCCTCGTGCTTGCATGCTTTGCAAGTGCTGGACCACTGAACTGCACCCCTAGCCCATGTTTTTACTATTTGAGACAGGGTCTCGCTAAATTATGCAGACTGCCTCTGGTCTCAAACTTGGGATCCTCCTGCCTCTGCCTCCTGTGTCTCTGGGATTACAGGCATATACCACCGTGTCCTGTTCTCAGTTAATCTTTTGTATATAGGAGAACTCCACACTGGAAAACTTTCAGAGGTGATTTTCTTGGCTGATAGGCAACCCAAGAAATATGAGCTGTATTTTACTTTATTTTGAAACTTTGAGAAATTCCACGTAAAAGAGAAAAAGATACATTTGGCTACTGAGTTATATGAAAAATTGGCTCTTGATATTTTATATCATTGCCAGATGCAAATTAAAAAGTAAAAAATGCCGTCTGTAAACAATGTTTCTTAAAGGCTGAGAAACTTTATTATTTATTCTCAGTTTTTATATAAATTTTACATCCAATTTACTTGGTAAGGGTGGAATGCCCTAGAAGGAATGAGAATATATTACTCAGCCATTAATTAACTCCATGGGGCTAATGAATATTTGATTTGTCCCTATATTTCTGCCTTTTTCCCCCAGGGATGAGCCACACAAACTATATGTGATCAACCTTATAAAAAGTAGCGCTCTGAAAAGTACTGTGTCCCAAGGGGAAAGAATTACATAAATGCTTTATTTTTAAGCTCTTCATACTTAAACTTAGTTAAATAAACCCATATGTTTTTATTATCATCTACTAATGAGCTAAGAATCTAAAGTAAACAGTCTACCTAAAAGAATAAGCAGGCAAACTCATTAAAATACATACACAATTTTTTTCTTGTATTTTTTTTCTTTGTTTGCAAAAGTGTCCCGTTTGCCCATAAACTTTTTTATTTTTGAGCTTTGACCGTTTTTTTTTGCAGTCAGCACATCTTACTCAACATATTTAATGGAGCCTGTATTTATTTCTGACCTCAGCAGATAGTAATCAGGACACTATTAGTATTTCATTTTGTGGAGAGTGTCATAATTGTCATCCACATATGTCTATGGAAACTCTCCCATAGAGTAACATCCACTTAATAATAAAAAGGTAGATTTAAGGAAAGCTTTCAATTCATTCATACAAAATACAAGAAATACAAAAACAAAAAACACTGTAGTATGACATTTTCTTTCTAGAGGGGCATATAAACAGAAACATTTTTAAAAGGGCCTTAGAGTATTTGTAATGGGCTCAGCTAAGAAACAAAACAAAAAAAGAACAATGAAGCACTAAAGCCAGAATGCCTCTAGATACGTGTGTGTGTGTGTGTGTGTGTGTGTGTGTATGTATGTGTGTTGCATGTGAAGCATTGTCATGTGTAGCAAAATTGTTAAAAACAGGCAACAAATGCCTAATCCTCTAGTGTCTGTTCTGTATGTTCTATGATGTATTTGCCATTTTGGATTGGAATTTTCAGACTTTTTCGCCTTCTCCGAATGAATCAAGTAAGCCTTAGGCAATGTTACTTTTGCAGTCTGGGTAATGTGGGTTGGAGTTCTGACCCCTGCGACCTGCTGAGGTAGCAATCAGGTCCTAGCGGGGACCAACCCCTATTCACTGAAGTGGGTGTAGGATGAGAGGGGGGTTTGGGCTGAGGGCTTATGTCACCAGATGGAGAGTAGAGGCTGAGTTGTTTACATGCCTTTGCATTGTCCCACCAAAATGACTGCTGTTTTCTTTTATTTTCCTAGTGACAGAGCAGCAAGATACTATTATTACTGGCACCTGAGAAAACAAGTCCTTCATTCTCAGTGTGTGCTCCGGGAGGAGGCCTACTTCCTGCTGGCAGCCTTTGCCCTGCAGGCTGATCTTGGGAACTTCAAAAGGAATAAGCACTATGGAAAATACTTTGAGCCTGAGGCTTACTTCCCCTCTTGGGTAGGCACAGTTTTCAAATTCTCCGAGTGTTTTCTCTAGCATATTTCTAGTTCACTCTGTTGGGGTTTAGCTCAGTTGGTAGAGTGCTGGTCTGTGCTGAGTCCCTGGGGTTGATCCCTGGCACTGCAAAAAAATGGGAGATGGGCGATGCAGCCCACTCCCGAATCAATCAGCCATTGAAAACCCTATGAGGGTCACTGTGAGTTGGACACCACTTGACAGCACCTAACAACAACAACAAAACTGCTGCTTGGAGAGATTGGGAACCCACATGTTTCAGGAATAGTAAAACTACTCATGATACCCAAATATCAACTTAGCTCTTGAGAGCATGATACACAAGATGTCTTGCTGCCCTCAGTCAGCTCACCGCTGGTGAGGAAGATTGCTGACCATCCTCAGCATGGAGGAACTTGAATTCGCTGGCGCCTCTTTGGCATTTACCTGGCTGTGACTGTCTTATTCACTCCTAGTGGAGCAGCATTTTCCCTCCTTGAGGAGAAAAATGTTACTCCTTAAAATATGAGCTCATTCACAGCCTTCCTGGGCTGAGAAAACAAATCTAAATCAATTTCCTGTCCTGACCTCCATGTCATTCCCCACCAGGAGAGGAACCACCCCTTACTTCATCGAGAAAATGTGCATTATTCCAGCAGGAACTGTCTCACACTGCACCCTAGCCTGCTTCTATTCTCATCCTTCCTCCAGTTCTCTGCTCTGTCTTCTCTCTGTCATTGACCCCTCTTCAAGCTCATTCTCCTTCAGTAGGAATACACAGAACACACTCTCACCCACACATCCTCAAGAAAGAAGGGCCACCTCGCTTGCCTTCCTCCTCATGAATGCTTCTTAAAAAAGTAGTGTATATTTGATTTTCTAGCTGCTGCTTTCCCCTATGTATTCCTCAGGCCACTTCCACCTGTTTTCTTTCCTGCTCATCCACTCATGATATTGTCTGTAAGGTCACTAGGAACCAAATCTAGTGGATACTTTTCACTTCTTTTCCTGAATTTTGTTGCTGCATTTGACACTTAACCATACCTGGGGAGATTTCATTCAAATTTATGCTTTTAATGACCACCTACATGCAGGTAACTTCCCCTGTTTCTTTCCCCTGTATCTGTTAGGTAGCTATTTAGCTGTAAATACCTCAAACTAAAATGTCCTACATCAGATTTATCTTCTTCCTACCTCACTTGTACAGAGGTAGTCTTAACCTCTGTAGCCCTAGTCTTGGCTGGGGATGTTGCCATCTGCCCAGTAGCCCAGAAAACTGGAGTCATAATGGAATTCTCCCTTATCAGGGGCACCTTCTCCTCATCCCTTCCAGATAACTGCCACATCCTCTGACATAAACACTTGATTACCCATCAGCCTGCTTAAGAAGTAAAGTCCTTTTGCATTTTGTTGCTGCTAGCTGTCCTCAGTATTCATTGCACCCCTGCCCACCTAGCTTCCTTTGTGTCCTGAGTTCCAGCTCTCAGCAGCACTGTTTCAGAGGCTGGTCTCTGCTTCAGTCTTTCCTCTGCAACTTGCAGATAAGGTGATTTGCTTCTGATTTAAACCTTCAGGGTCTCCCCGTCACCTGTAACATGGAAGTTCAGGATCCCAAGCATGATTTAGACACTCTAGGTTTTGCTTAGTACTTGGGTGGGAGACACCTGGAAACACCAGGTACTGTAGGCTTAGGAGAAGACTTGGCAACTCCCCCCCCCCCCCAAAAAAAAAAAAAGACAATTAGCTATTGAAAACTCTATGAATAGCAAAGAAGCAAGACAATAGGGTTTCATCTGTTGTCCATAGGTTCGCTATGAGTCGAACATTGACTCAGCAGCACCTAACAACAACAAGAAGCCCCTTCTGCTTCCTCTCTGCTTACCTTGCACCTTGAACTTTGTGCTCTGTAAACATCCAGCAATTGCTATACCTAATATGGAGTTTTATACTTCTGGGCCTTTCTTCTTGCCATTCCTGTAGCCCATGAAGCCCTGCTCTCTGTTTCACCTGGCTAACTGCTTCTGATTCTCTGAGACTCAGATCTGGTATAGTTCCCTCTGGGCATTCCAGGTAGGTGCCTAAAGCAGGGGACAGGAAGCTGCTGAACATCAGCGTTATACATCTATTTTCAAGTGATCTGTTTATCTCTTGCCCCCAGTAAACCCAGTGTTCTTAGCATGTTCTAAGGGACAGGCATGATCATAACCTTCTCTCATTTATCAGTACTTCACACTGAGGTACTCAATAAGTTTTTGATTGACTTACAATATTTCAGTTGTTAAAGAGAAACAACAGTATGTGTCAGCTCCTGCTGTCTATAGAATGCATTACGTTCACTAGTTGTCATCAGATACTGAATTTTGATCATTTAAATCAGAGCTTCCCAAATAGTGTACCATGGCACCCACTATGCCAAACTACCACTTTCCCCCAGCCACTCTTGATATCACCCAAATCATCTACTTTGGTGCCCTTAAAAATAGTATTTTCTACGTTTTTTTTCACCTGGCTGGGAGGGGGGAAACTGACACACTGAGTTAGGTGATCTCCATGTAGAAGGAATCTATAAGGAAAAACATGTAACCTGAACTATGAACTATTCATTATGAGGAAACAAAATGTCCATCCTGTAAAGGCACCCAAAAACCAAAAATTATTTTTTATTCTGCTCATTTTAAACACTATTTTTTGCTCATATTTCATAATTCTTTTCATATTTTATGATCCTTATGAACTCAGCTAAGACTTTAATCAATACCTTCCTCTTAGCCTGCAGCTATTGGATACTCTATATTTTTGACATCTGAAAGCGCAGACTACTGTGTGATAAAAATCTGAGCCACTGCAAATCTCAGTGAATGTTTGGATGGAATTGTTTTCTCATACGTATTCAAATACAGTGTTCATAGACTCATTCACATGAGCCAAAAGTGCCTTGGAGCGTTCTTCCTAGTCCCCTGCCTTCTTTAGGTGAACGTTTAGAATCTCCCCCTCTGTGTCTATAATTTTAGAAGAGTTATATAGGATTCAGAGCTTGCAGACATGCTGATAGTACATGTATTTCATGGTATCAGTCATGTTGCAAGTATGAACTATAATGTGTACAAAATTATGCAAGTTTGCATGGGATTTTTTTCTTGGTGCCTTTAAAGCCAAGAGAACCTATTTTCTCATTCCTTGTGATTTTTCTTTTTAGATTTGCAGCACTATTGCTACATGGACTTTATAGCTTATAGTATTAGCTGATTCAGCCTAGTAATATAACAGATGGTGAAAACAGGACAAATGTGGGAATTTTCTAATGGAAAATAGCCAGTTTACATGGCCTATTTTAGAATTTCACCCTTTCATCATTTTAGGGGTGGGGGTTGTACTTGTATCCCTCCAACAAATGTTGCACTGCACACCCCTCCTGCCCCAACAGGTTGTTTCCAAGAGGGGGAAGGAGTACATCCTGAAGCACATTCCAAACATGCACAAAGATCAGTTTGCACTGACTGCTTCCGAGGCGCATCTGAAATACATCAAAGAGGCCGTGCGACTAGATGATGTCGCCGTTCATTACTACAGATTGTACAAGGTACGAATCCACGCTGATTCCATGGCTTTGGAGGAAAGCACTTTCCTGACAAGGGCTTTAATTCTCTTGAAAGTTGTGGTTTCCTTTTTTAATGTGTTTTTGAAAGAGTTTCCTTTGAACTGCCCTTGGTTGTCACAGGTCCATCTAGGAGGCGACAGTGCTTCTCCTCTGGCCAGGAAGCAGGATGAAGTGTTTTTATAGTGCTTCTAACAGTGAGATAACATAGGGCTACACATTGTAAATCTGGCTTTTCAGTGATTATGGAATAGTTATTTTTCCTCTCCAGATTTGCTTTTCTGCTTTAGGGAGTAGCATTTATACCATGTTAGATCAATAGTGTATAATATCCCTGAAGGTGAAGCTGCCTGCATTGGATCCATTAGTTGTAAGAACATCACCCAACAGCTAGTGTTTATGGAGTATGCTTTCTTTTTTTAAATGCTCACAACTCTGTGAAACAGAAACTGTCATCTTCATTTTACAATGCAGGAAACTGAGGCTTAAAGGGGTTAAGTAACTCACCTTAGGTCACAAAAGTAAGTGGCAGAGCCAGGATTCAACCCAGGCCCCTGGATAATACAGCCCATGTGTTGAGGCCACCTCACCCTGCACTGTTCTCACTCTCTGAAGTTCCTTACTCTTTTTTGTGTCCTGTATATCCCTAGCCTCATTTTCCCTCCCTTGAGCAGAGGTGATACAGCCAACTAGCAATGAGGGGCCATGCTCTGCGGAAAATCATGCGACTGTTTATCATCTTCTTGTCTTTTTCTCCTCCCTTCCTCTCTGTCCCTTTCTCTGTTCCACAAATGCCTTTCCTTGGCAAGAACTCCTGGATTCCCTTTTAAGTATTAAAGATAAGTTTGCAATGGGATGAGGTGATAAAGAGCATGTTTAGTTAAGCCAAATGTCCTGGGAGCAAGGCCTCTTACTATGTGACCTTAGGCAAGTTACTTAACCTCTCTGTACTTCAGTTTCCCCATAGTTAAATGGGGAATCCAGACTGTTAGGACGGCAGAAAACTAAAGAATTAATGGATGAAGAGTGCTTGAAACCATGCCTATTACATGTGAAGCATGATATGTGGCTTGTTGCTTTTAACATTATCATTGTTACTAGGCTTGTTATCTCTACCACACCCTTCGTGGTAGGATCAACATAACTAGACCATTGGAGAGAGGTCTGTATTTGGATGTATTGCTGGGTAATATTCCTAGCTGGTTCCAAAAACTCAGTAAGGAACCAACAGCTACCCCCATCACCATCATCCTTGAATTCCGTAAGATCTCTTTGGTTAAATTCCTTGAGGGTTGGCTGTGGGGCTTTTTGTTTGTTTGTTTGTTTTCTTCTTAAGAGATTTCACCCGTGATACCTCACTTTACTTGAGAAAATGGCAATAAGTGATGTTTTAGACAGTTGAACTGGCTTTGGGTTTTTTCCTTTTTTTTTTTTCCCCCTTAAGATATTTCATTTGTGATACCTTGCTTGACATAGGAAAATGTCAATAAATGAAATTTTTGACAGCGAGTTTGTACATCAAAATACATTCGAAGTATGAATGAGATATTAGAAAGACTGTGGCTTTGGAATGAGGTATCAGTTAGAAACCCCATTTTACCACTCACTGTTGCTGAGATCCTAAGCAACACTAACTACAACCTTGGGCCATCTAATAAGTGGGAAAGGTACTATATTCTTGTGAGGTAATGAGTCTGAAATAACATTAGTGAGTGCTCAATAAATATTAATTGCTTCTTGCCTTATTTACTGGGAAGCTTGCTATTTTAAAGAATTCTATTAAGAAATAAGAATCTTTTAGTAAAGTAGATATACCCAATTCATCTCTTTTGTAAAGAATAATTTTTCAAATTTGCTTAGTGTATGGTTCGGCGTTGCATAGAAAATGACTCTCTTGTCTGCTTAAAATAAGGTTATTTAAAAAAAATCATTGGAGCAGGTGAATACATATTGCTATCTGATGGGCAGTTTTCATTCTTTAGAGAATTCAAGTAGCAGCCATGAAATTTGCCTCATTTCAGGGTTGCTTATAAAATAGAAAAAGGAAGACAGGACAGAGAACATTCTGAAAGATGTTTTTTGCTCCTTTCCCACCGCACAGACCTCATACATGGAAAACCAGCATTTTCTATGAACACAGTCTTATTTCAGAAGGCAGTCAGTATAACCCGGAAGGACAAAAGACCTAAACTTGTGTAGTGAAGGATTGATTTCTCCTGCTAATCCTTATATGTGCCTTTCTTGACATTAAAATATAATAGTATAAAAAGAAAGGATGAGCTGTATCTTCTGTTTACACCAGGTGAAGGCACATTTTCTAAAGATATTTCTTCCCATGTTCATGAGAAAACTGGCATTAAACTTAATAAAGATCAATATACATTCATTTATTTAAGATAATTTCATAAGAAAATATTTTAGTTACTTTGTAAGTTTATCTTCTGTTTTGAACCTTATATATACTTACTACAAATGAGCATTTAAAAGACGTAGCCAAATTTGAATACATTTTTAATTGTGCAATATTTTGCCTTATTCTTGTTTTAATTCTGACCATTTATGGCTTAGCCAGTACAATGTGCATCATAATGGCAAGTGATAATTGAACTTCTTAAAAATAAATATTTCCAAACTAGCTGAATATAAAATTTACATAGCTTTATTTTTTGTCTTCATGAGAGAATCTTAAATGTTTAGTCATTTGTCTCCAATTTTGGCTTCAATGTTAGGGAGCTGGGAGATTTGTCTAATTATAAACATATAAAATCTGATGTGTCTCAGACTATGGCCATGACATTAGATTCAAGACTCTAACATCTAGGAAGAGAGTAAGCATAAGGAGAAAGGTTAAAAATATCAGATGATGGAAAAGTAGCAAAAATAGTTTACTGGAGTTCTCATTAGCATAAGTATTTCGAATTTTTCAGAAGTGAAAGTATATGTAATACAGTGACAAAACTATAACTTTGAAATGTAAAGATTTAAAATGTTGCCTGTACCATTATTGGTTGAGTACGTGCTCATGATTTTCTTAAATCTTATAGGAAACTTGGGATGTGAAACGACCTGGGCAAAGTCATTTTAAATCAAGAACTTCCCAATCCTAAAATTTTTCTTTCTGTTCCTTTTGTGCTCAATTGTTCATTGTAGAAGAAAAAAAAAATACTTTTTCTTTAAAATTTTATTCTTACAGGATAAAAGGGAAATTGAAGCTTCACTGACCCTTGGATTGACCATGCGGGGAATACAGATTTTTCAGGTTGGTAAATGAAAAAATAACCATCAAATGGTATTGCCCACTCCTTACATTTACAGTGTGCTGCTGTGGTCCTGCCGGAAGTCAGTGGCCCATTTTCAGTCTTTATTTCCCACTTGTCTAGAACAGATGTGGATGATGTAGGGTGAATGGAGTTCTTCTGCCTGATCCTTGACAGTAGTCAACCCTAACAGAAAACCACAAGCCAGACCAGCCCAGGTTCATCACTAGCAGATCACTAGCAGATTGTCACTATCCAAACATTTCTTTTAGGGTGTCATTGATTTTCAATATTTCCTTTTATCCTCTGGATCACTTAATAACTGTGGGAAGAAAAATAGCATTTTAATATGTAGCCTGACCAGATATTTTAATTTCCGTTATACTTTTCTGATAAAACCTGCCCCTTAAATATATAGTAACTGCCGCCTTTTTTGCAGGCAGTAGGGTGTTATCCTACAGCCATCAACTGGAGAGGGACACTGTCTTTCCAGAAGGCTTAAGAAGTTGTAAGGATGTCTTGTCTTTGATGTAGGCAAAATATCCAATTATGAAAGTCTGAATCTCTTACCACATCGTTAGAATGTCTGAGTCTTTTGGACTTTTTATTTAAATTTAGGGATAGGCCAGAAGGGAAAAGATTGCCTTAAAAGGGCCAGTTAATGCATTCACACAGGAACAAAAAGTTACAGAATTTTATCACTAATCTTTTAATTACTGTCGCACTTCTACAAAGATAGTTGGGGACCTCTTTCAGGTTTTAATTACTGAATTTTAGTTTTCTAGGAGAGAAGTCAGAACTATTTTAGAGTATCTATCATTTTTCGTATTAACTCTGTATGTATTTTATTCTTTTCACAGAATCTAGATGAAGAGAAACAATTACTTTATGATTTCCCCTGGACAAATGTTGGAAAGTTGGTATTTGTGGTAAGTTAAAAATAACTAACTTTAATTTAAAAAACGTCTCACAAATTCATTTATGAATTTTCATTTTTTGTTTAGTTTTTTAAAATATAGTATCAGATACAAAAATTCGATTTTAAAAATTGAAGCTGAAGATAATTTATTTTTAGCATTTTTATAACCTTTAACATTCATACCAGCAATGAACTTAAAATCAAAGAATCTTATAGCAAAAGAAGGTACTAATTTTAATTTGTGTGTCCTGTCCCTGACACACTATACTACATTAATCTAGTTGCAGAAGAAATGTGGGAAAAGTACAAAATGAGTTTATCAAATAGAATTACCATTAAAAAAAAAAAAAAAAACCCTACAGCAGAGAGATTGAAAAACAGAAAGCTGTAATCACAGGGTAAATTATTTTTAGTGTGGAGGTTGGCTGGTTCTTTGGAAGTTACTTCTTTTGAGCAAAGAATAAAGAGTGATATAAAAAGATGTTTCTATTAATATCACACTATTTAAAACTCATCATTATAAAGAAAAGCCTACAATACGTAACAGGAGTGCTTTTATTTTTAGAATATTGAGAATGATACACTTTCTTTTGTTAGAGCAAATTCTTGATTTTTCCCAGATGTTTCTCTACTTTGCCAGCTATATCCTTTTTTGATAGAGTTCAAAGAGTTACAATTAATAGTGTATGCATATGATGGTCATTAAAATCCTTACTTCTGGTTTGTTCAGAAATCATTGGAAAAAGTATACAAAGTAAGGAGGAAGATAAGGATTTATAGACATGTGCTTATCTCCTAAAGGGAAGATGGCCTATGTAAATAAAGGGCTGCCTTGCACATAGAATGTGGCACTGACTCCATGCTGCTCTGTGAATCAGAAGACCTGGTTCTAACATCACATTACTTTAATTGGGCACCATTCAGTCTAATCTCACTTTCCTCATAAATTAAGTGAAGCCTGCCCTTTCAAGCTCTTTGTGAAAGGATCTCAGCAAATTATTACCCCACTTGCCCCTTTCATGGCCCAAATTTAGTAGTAATAAAGTGCATTTATGAAATTGGGGGGTTTTCTAGGGTCCTGGAGTCAGTGGTTCCTGAATTTTGTTATACATCAATCTTAGAAGCTTGTTGAAGATGACACATTTCTGGGCATTGTACCCCTCCACCAAGAGATTTTTGATTCAACGAACCTAGAATGAAGACCAGGAATCTATTTTGACAAGTTTCCCACAGGATTCTTCTCACAGCCAACCTAGCCCTGTTTAACTGTGAGACCTTGAGCAAGTGACTTAACCTCTCTGTGTCCCAACTTCATTCTAAAACAGTGATAGTTGACCTTTCTGCATAAGCTTATGAGGATTAAATGAGTTAATACATGTTTGTTGTTGTTGTGCCATCAAGGTGCCATCAAGTCAGGTTTGACTCATAGAGACCCTATAGTATTTTTAGTAGCTGCTTTGGGAGTGGATTGCCATGTCCATCTCCTGTTTTTTGTGGTGCTGAGGATTGAAGTCAGGTCCTCAGAGAGTGTGGAGTAGCACTCTACCAACTGAGCTAAACCCCAGCCCACCAATACATGTTTAGTGTTCACTAAATGTTAGTTATTACTATCCCATCATTCAGATTTCTTAGTGGTTCCTTTAAAATGAAAAAAAAAATTAGTTAAAAAAATTAAAATGAAAAAGCAATCCCATCTTTGTCTGGGCTACACAGTCCTCTGTTACTTTGTACCAGCTTTGATATCTGTGGTAGAATAGGCCTCCCTCCATGCCTTACCTCTGCCCTCCAGCTAAATCATTGTACCTGAAAATACTCCTTTTTGTAACTCTTGCTCAACTCATTATTAGGAAAATTAAAGGAATTCATAATATTCTATACCTGCAAGGCCCTTTTTCATGCCCGTTCCCTCAACTTCAAACTTTATTAGGGTCTTTCAACCTGGAGCATGAGATTTCCTCCCTCGCCACTGACAGCTCCTCTTTCCCATCTCATCCCTCCAACTCCTAGCAACCTCCTTTCTCCAGCTAGAGAAGTTTTGTTTTTTCTAAACCCTAAATAGGTATTGTTCATGCTATTCTTCACTGTCATTACTTTTTATTTTCTTCCCAAGATTTATCATGAACTATAATTATTTTATATGTTTATTTACCATCTTTCCCACTGGGATGTAGTTCCATGAGGGTAGGAGCCTTGTCTGTCTCTTTCACTGTTATTTTTTCCAGCACCTAGCAAAGTTTTTGCCAGAAGAATAGCATGTGTTTAAATATCTGAATACACTGATGTCTTCTAGAATGTGTCTGCTCCTTTGCTGAGTTTGGGTGTTGGGATTGCATCTGAGGAGGCTTTCATAATGGCCTTTCTCATCTCCATTATGCAAGTAACCTGACCAGCCAGGAAAGCCAAAGATATTCCCAGCTGTCTTATATAGTCAGTGTTTCCCAGAGGACCCTTATAGATTCTTCCCTGAAGTTTTGGTAATCCCCTGTGACATCTTTAAAAGAGAAAGCAATAATTTCCCTCAGGGAGCTTTATGCATCTCTTTCAGAACCAGTAGTTTTCCTTGCCTGCAGCCATAGCCCTGTGGCTTCCAATCCCATTAGATCTTGGGAGCTAAGCAGGGTCAGGCCTGGTTAGTACTTGAATGGGAGACTGCCAGGGAACACCAGGGGCTGTAGGCTTGGGATAAGGACCTGGCAACCCATTCCCAAACATCAATTCGCTGATGAAAACCCTATGAATAGCAAAGAAGCACTGACAATGGTGTTTCGCCTATTGGACATAGGGTCGCTATGAGTTGATACTGACTGGACAGCACCTAACAACAAGTTTTCCTTAGTAAATAAAAAATGAAGGAAACATTGACAAACCAGAGATTTTTCTTCCTTAATTTGCTTCATGCTGTTCCTGTATAGGGTAAGAAGTTTGAGATTTTGCCTGACGGCTTGCCCTCAGCCCGGAAGCTCATCTACTACACAGGATGCCCCATGCGCTCCAGGCACCTCTTGCAGCTGCTGAGCAACAGCCACCGCCTCTACATGAACCTGCAGCCCGTCCTGCGCCACATCCGGAAGCTGGAGGAAAATGAAGGTACTGCGGAGGCCTGGGTGGGGGTAAAAATGGAGCTTTTGCCACCACCCCTGGCCACTTGCTCTATGACTGCTTTAAACAAGGATTGTAAGCTCCTTAAGAATGAGGTTTTGAGGCTGGGACTCATAAGATTCAGAGCAGCCATCTTGAGGGCTACCTGCCACTGTACATCTTCAAAATCTCTGCAGTTACCCCAAGCATTTAGCTACAGTCTCTTTAAAGTTCCCCTGGCTTGAAATTCCTTGCAAAAGGGACAGGGCAAGGGTTTCTCTGCATCTCAGAGCGGTGTATGTTCACTGACCTGCTTGGTGCTATTATCGACAGGCAGCCTGGAATTCCCTCCAGTGTGATTATTCCTTAGGTTAAAGTGGCAATAAGGGCGGGTCACAGAAGTATCTCCAGCCTCTCTGATTAACAGCTAGGAGGCCCTGAAGTCTGACCCGCAAGAGTGACAGACAAAAGAGAGGGATTCTCTCTTCCCAGGACTTTGTCCACCAGTCTGTGGGGGCTTTGCTGAGACGTAGTTGCAGTGCAGCGGTCAATTTAGGGTCCCAGAGCACTGGGCCTGGAGAAGGGGGGCAAGCCAAGGTGGACAAGAAGAAAACAGTGTTGGGAGCTCTAACATTAGGCTTCCACTTTACAGTATTAATTGAATGACTAGCCCTTTATGTTGAGTTGTGGATTTATGGTACCCTGGGGTTCCTCCACTTAGCACACTCAACTTCTAATCCCTCAAAATACTATGTCACACATTAGTGTATTTTATGGTGTTTTCAATTTGTTTTTCAAAGTCATTTTGTGGTACTTCTTACAGTAAGTAAAGTGCCACTCTGTGCTCTCTGAGGCCCTAGGTTCAATCCCTAGCACCACAAAAATGGGAGACGGATGTGGCAGTCCACTCCTGAAGCAATCCCAAAGCAATCAGCCACTGAAAACCCTCTGAGGGTCTCTGTGAGTGGGACCTGACTCGAGGGCACCTAAGCACAACTTATAGTAATTAGATCTTTGGTAATCCAGTTAGAAAAGACTTGGAGTGTCTCCCTGCACCTCAAGATGCAGACCAGATCTTAGGTCTATATCTGAAACAAGCTTTGACCCAAGCCCTCGCCTTTCCAGCAGAAACAGGACAGGTTCCTTCCTTAAAGTAACCTCGAAGAAGATTGTACATCTGCTTCATTCTCTCAGAAATGCTCAGTCCAAATGAGACCTTGTTTAGAGATTCATGACAATTCAGCAGTGATTAGAACGTGAATCACTCCCCACCGTCTGCCACCAAACTGCATCTGTCTTTGGTGAGAATTTGGTGTAACTGTCAGGTGTATTGGCTTCCACTGCTGCAAATCTGCCAGTTTTTCCCTAAGATGACTCATTAGTATAACAAATATATCTTCCCTATGCTGACATGAATATTAAGAGGAATTCAGTCTGGGACAGAAACACAAAGACATCATGAGAATAGGTGACTTAATTAGGCACATAGCCTGTAATTTGCCAAATCTCCCTCATTCCTAAGTAGCCACAGTGGCAACTTAAGAAATTCATTCATTCCATCAGCTGTCAGTATGCAGCATTTTAGTGATTGAGATAACCTTAAGGGGAACCCCTTAGAGCCTGAAAGAATTAATGACCCTCCCCTGCAGGTTCTAAGGCAGAATTATGAAGAATTTTGAGTTCTTAGAGGGGAAGGGTTTTGTCCATTGTCATGCTTAGTACCAAGTATATTTGGGGGCTTAGGTGATCGACTCGAGGGCACCTAACAACAACAACAATGCTGCAATAACAAAATACCACCGACTGGGTCATGTATAAAGAATAGAAATTTATTTCTCACAGTTCTGGAGGATGAGAGGTCCAAGACCAATGCTGGCATCTGGCAAGGGCCTTTCTGCTGCATGATCCAGAAAGGCAAGGAAAGGGCAAGAGAGAGAGAGAGAGAGGGTAAAAGGGGGCCACACTCCACCTTTTATAATGAACTCACTCCCATATTAGTGGCCTTAATCCATTCATGAGGGCAGAGCCCTGGCCTGATAGCCTCTTGAAGGCCTTGCATCTTAATGCATTACAACAGCATTTAAATTTCAACATGAGTTCGGAAGAGGACATTCAACCATGACAATAGGGAAAAGAGTGGATGACAAAGATGTAAATTGGATCTTCTGTCTGCATGAGTTTAGATAGATTTAGGGAAGAAAACATACTTTGTTTTTCCCACTATCTGGTCTGAAAAGGGCCTCAAACCAAGTTTCTCTGAGCCAAATTGGCCTGAGTCCAGTTATCTCATCTGCACCTAAGGGCTTTATCATTCTAACAAGAAAAGCTCTTTTCTTGGCATTAGTTTAGCATAAAGCGAGTGAGTCTTTTTCTTAATTAAATTTCATTTAGACTCACCTTGTCTAAGACACTTTTAGCATTTTATAGTAGAAGAGACTGCAGCCATACCACTGTGGCATCCAATCTCCTCAGATCTCAGAAGCTAGGCAAGGTCAGGCCTGATAAGTACTTGGATGGGAGACCACCTGGGAACACCAGGTGCTGTAGGCTTGGGAAAAGGACCCAGCAACCCACTCCCAAAAATCAGTCAGCCATTGAAAATACTGTGAATAGCAGAGAAGCACAAAGTGTTCATCTGGGTCGCTATGAATTGCATACCAACTTGATGGCACCTAACGACAACAACAGTAGTAGAAGAAGATCACAAGAATTCTACCATGAAGTTTAGAAAAGAAGGAAAAACATGCCTATGTTATTTTAAAAAAAAAACTGAGTAAACAGTTGCTAGAAAATATTTTTAAGTCCCAGGTCACGAGGTCACATTTTCTGCACTGGGTTGCAAAATGACATATGAAAAACTCTGATTTATGGGATTTTATACCAGAGGGATTAAAAATAACCTAGACATACTGACCATCTCCATTATTGACAGCAGCGATTACTAGGAGGATGAGAGGTTGTGTTCTGCACCCTGCGAAGCAAATGTTTCTCCTTGTCGCTTATTTCCTCAAGGAGGCTGTGGGGATCATACTTTAGGGCTGCCTTCAGTCATAAGGACTGCAAGTATTTTCACCTTAACCAAGAAAAACAAGACAATTATATCCATTAACAGGCCCTGGAGACTCCAATTAGTCTACTAGTTAGCAGTTTCTAAAATAACATCAATTTAACATTCCCCAAATGCACTCTTCTCTTGGTCTGATGTGTTATTTCCCACTAGTATTGAAAAAGGCAAGGAAACTAAACTGTTTCTTTTTACATTTTTTGACCTGGAACCCAAAAATGATATCTTTGTATCAGCTGTAACTTTGCATCTTAATGTAATGGTTAGTTTAGTATTTGACGAAAGAGGCTTGTCAGCATCTGTTTTTCCCATATCTGTCCTTGACTGCATTAAAGAATAGCATTGACATATAAAATGGAAGGAATTTTACCAATCAAAGGCCAGATGGGCACAGATTGTCAAACCAGTGGTAATTACTATGCTTTCTAAAGAGATGATAAAGCTTCACTAATTCAGCCTAAATGGAGAAAATCACTTTATGTTATTGAAAATCTAAATTTTATAATCTTCAAATGAAATTTTCAGGGTAGTTTTATCTTAAATTATATTCAGCAGCAACAGATGAAATTGGACCAAATTTAACAAATGGACAAGTAAAATGAATGGCAATCAGCATAATTGTATTTATTAAATAGTCTTTTATAGCAGTACTTTTGAAATTGTCTGTGGAAAAGGACCAGATTTTTTGAATATCTAATATGCTGTGGACTGATACTTTTCCAAAATACAAAAACACATTAGTAGCTGTCACAGCAATGTCACATTGCTCTGGGAGTTTCTAAATGTTCTCAGTTACTGAACTTATTTCAATGTGGAAAAATTACAGTTTACAGATGAGAAGTGGTCTATGACTACACTTTGAAAAGCACTGTTCTTTTGTGTTTTTCTTGTTGTTGTTAGGTACCGTCAAGTCGAGTCCGACTCATAGGGACCCTATGTACAGCAGATCGAAACACTTGCCGATTCTGTGCCAGGCAAACGATCTTATTTATGTTTAAGCCCATTGTTGCAGACACTGTGTCAATCCATCTGGTGGAGGGTTTTCCTCTTTTGAGTTGACCTGCCACTCTCCCAAACATGATGTCTTTCTCCAGGGATTGATCTCTCCTGACTACATGTCCAAAACATGTAAGATGTAGTCTGGCCATTCTTGCTTCCAAGGAGCACTCTGGTTGCACTTCTTCTAGGACAGATTTGTTGGTTCTTTGGGCAGTCCATGGTATATTCAATAGACGTCTCCAGCACCACAATTCAAAAGCATCAATTCTTTTTCTGTCTCTCTTGTTCAATGTCCAGCTTTCACAACCATATGATGCCACTGAAAATACCATGGCATGAGTTAGATGCACCTTTGTCTTCAATGTGACATCTTTGCTTTTCAATACTCTAAAGAGATCTTTTGGCACAGTCTTTCCTAGAGCAATGCGTCTTTTGATTTCTTGACTGCTGCTTCCACGGGTGTTGATTATAGAGCCAAGCAAAGCAAAATCATGGACAACCTCAATCTTTTCTCCATTTATTGTGAAGTTGCACGCTGACCCAGTCATAAGGATTTTTGTTTTGTTCATGTTTAGTAGTAACCCATATTGAAGGCTATGATCTTTGATCTTCATCAGTAAATGTTTCAATCCTCTTCACTTTCAGCAAGCAGAGTTGTGTCATCTGCATAACGCAGGTTGTTAATGAGTCTTCCTCCAATCTTGATGCCACGTTCTTCCTCATAAAGTCCAGCTTCTCAGATTATTTGCTCAGCGTATAAATTGAAGAGATAGGGTGAAAGTATACAGCCCTGATGCACACCTTTCTCAACTTTAAACCACTCAGTGTTTCCTTGTTCTATTCAAACAACTGCCTCCTGGTTCATGTACAGATTTCTCATGAGCACAATTAGGTATTCTGGTATTCCCATTTTCCAAAGTGTTATCCATAATTTGTTATGATCCACACAATCAAATGCTTTTGCGTAGTCAATAAAACATAGATAGACATCTTTTTGATATTCTCTGCTTTCAGCTAATATCCACTTGACATCAGCAATGATGTCCCTGGTTCCCCGCCCTCTTCTGAATCCCACTTGATTTTCCGGTAATTCCCTGTCTATATATTGCTGCAGTCACTTCTGAATGATCTTTAGTAGAATTTTGCTGGTGTGCGATATTAATGATATTGTCCGATAGTTTGCACATTCAGTTGGATCCCCTTTTTTGGGAATAGGCACAAATATGGATCTCTTCCAGTCAGTTGGCCAAGTAGCAGTTTTCCAAATCTGTTGGCATAAACGTGTTAACACCTCCAGTGCTGCATCTGTTTGTTGAAACATCTCTACTCGTATCCCATCAATTCCTGGAGCCTTGTGTTTCACCAGTTCTTTCAAGGCAGCTTCCACTTCATCCATCAACACCATTTGTTCCTCTTCAAATGCAACCTCTTGGAATGGTTGTTCGTCTACCAATTCTTTCTTGTATAATGACTCTGTATATTCCTCCCATCTTCTTTTGATGTTTCCTGCATCATTTAATATTTTTCCTGTAGAATCTTTCACTACTGCCACTCGAGGCTTGAATTTTTTCTTCACTTCCTTAAGCTTGAGAAACACAGAGCGTGTTCTACCTTTTTGGTTTTCTGCCTCCAGCTCCTTGCACATGTCATTATAATATTTGTTTTTGTCTTCTTGAGATGCCTTCTGAAATCTTCTGTTTAGTTCCTTAACTTCATTATGTCTTCCTTTTACTGTAGCTGCTCGACGTTCAAGGGCAAGGTCCAGTATCTCTTTTGACATGTAATTTGGTCTTTTTTTCTTGTCTTTTTAAGAACTTTTTGCTTCCTTCTTGAATGATATCTTTTATGTCATGCCACAACTCCTCTGGTCTCCTATCATTTGTGTCTGATGCATTAAACCTATTTTTGAGGTGGTCTCTGAACTCAGGTGGGATAGACTCAAGGTCATACCGTGGCTCTCATATACTTGTTCTAATTTTCTTCAGCTTCAGTTTGAACTTGCATATGAGAAGTTGATGGTCTGATCCACAGTCAGCACCTGGTCTTGTTTTGACATTTTGTACAGAGCTTTTCCATTGTCTCTTTGCACATATGTAGTCAATTTGATTTCTGTATGTTCCGTCTGGTGAAGTCCATGTGTATAGTCTCCGTTTATGATGT
>VMDO01007879.1:0-13046 GCA_007922755.1 Pedetes capensis
GGTCTCTGAACTCAGGTGGGATATACTCAAGGTCATACCGTGGCTCTCGTATACTTGTTCTAATTTTCTTCAGCTTCAGTTTGAACTTGCATATGAGAAGTTGATGGTCTGATCCACAGTCAGCACCTGGTCTTGTTTTGACATTTTGTACAGAGCTTTCCCATCGTCTCTTTGCACATATGTAGTCAATTTGATTTCTGTATGTTCCATCTGGTGAAGTCCATGTGTATAGTCTCCGTTTATGATGTTGAAAAAATGTATTTGCAATGAAAAGTTCATTGGTCCGACAAAATTCTATCATGTGATCTCCAGCTTCATTTCTGTCACCAAGACCATATTTTCCAACTACTGGGCCTTCTTCTTTGTTTCCAACCCTTGCATTCCAGTCACCAGTGATTATCAGTATGTCTTGATTGCATGTTTGATCTATTTCAGATTGCAGAAGCTGATAGAAGTCTTCCCTTTCTTCATTTGTGGCCTTGGTGGTGGGTGCATAAATTTGAATAATAGTCCTATTAACTGGCCTTCCTTGTAGGCATATGGATATTATTCTATCACTGACAACATTGTATTTCATGACAGATCTTGAAATGTCTTTTTTGATGATGAATGCAACCCCATTTCTCTTTAATCATTCCCAGCATAGTAGACCATATGACTGTCTGACTCAAAATGGCCTATGCCAGTCCATTTTAGCTCACTGATGCCTAGAATGTCAATGTTTATGCAATCCATTTCTCTTTTAACAATTTCTAACTTGCCTAGATTCATACTACCTACATTCCATGTTCCAATTATTAATGGATGTTTACAGTTGTTTCTCCTCATTTTGAGTCCTGTCACATCATCACATTGAGCACCCTGGGGTTTTACTCCATTTCCCTCATCACGGTATACTCTACTTGGAGGAGGCAACTCTTCCCCAGTAGTCTTTCGAGTGCCTTCCAACCTGGGGGCCTCATTTCCAGGCACTATATCTGACAGTGTTTCTTTGCTATCCATAGGGTTTTCAATGGCTAGTTGTTTCGGGAGTGGCTCGCCAGGTCCTACTCCCTCAACATAGGGTAGACCTTCCTTAATTAAGAACTTGTGTGCTGCATTTATTAAATTGATAACTCCTCAGCCTTATTTTCTATTTTTATCTGTATTGTTAGGTAATAAACACAGTGTGTACAGTATGAGTTTCATTGTGAGGTTTCCATACCATTGTATCCTGTCCTTGTGCTTGTTCTTTCCCTCATTACCCCCCATATTGCTCCTTCCCCCTCCCTGCTCTATAAATATCTCCTAGTATTTACTGATCTGGTGCACATATATGTTTGTATATGTCATTAAAATATTTAATTTTGTCCTCTCGAACTGCCTTTTGGACTCTTCTGTTTAGTACCTTAACTTCATCATATCTTCCTTTTATTTTAGCTGCTTGACCTTCAAGGGCAAGTTTCAGAGTCTCTTTTTACATGTAATTTGGTCTTTTCTTTTTTCTTGTCTTTTTAAGAACTTTTGCTTTCCTCATGAATGATATTTGTGATGTCATGCCACAACTCATCTGGTCTTCTATCATTTGTGTCTAATGCATTAAACCTGTTCTAGAGGTGGTCTCTGAACTCAGGTGGGATATACTCAAGGTCATACCTTGGCTCTCATACACTTGTTCTAATTTTCTTCAGTTTCAGTTTGAACTTGCATATGAACACTGGATGGTTCAATCCACAATCAGCACCTGGTCTTGTTCTGACATTTGATAGGAAGCTTTTCCATCATTTCTTTCCACAAGTGTAGATAGTCAGATTGGTTCCTGTATCTTCCATCTGGTGAAGTCCATGTGTGTAGTTGCCTTTTATGTTGGTAAAAAAATGTATTTGCTATGAAAAGGTTATTGGTCTGACAAAATTCTATCATGCAATCTCCAGCATCATTTCTGTCACCAAGGCCATATTTTCCGATTACTGAGCCGTCTTCTTGTTTCCAACTTTTGCATTGCAGTCAGCAGTAATTAGTACATCCTGATTGCATGTTTGATCTATGGATGTCCCTGGGGCTTTACTCCATTTCCATCATCAAGATAGACTCTACTTTGTGGAGGTAACTCTTACACAGTAGTCTTTTGAGTGCCTTCCAACCTGGGGAGCTCATTTTCTGGCACTATATCTGACAGTGTTTCTCTGCTATTCATAGGGTTTTCAATAGCTAGTTGTGCTGGGAGTGGGTTGCCAGATTCCTGCTCCCTAGTCTGTCTTAGTCTGGAAGCTCAGCTGAAATCTTTCCACCATGGGTGACCCTGCTGGTATCTGTGATACCCGTGGCATAGCTTTCAGCATCACAGCAACACACAAGCCCCCACAGTACAGAAAACTGGCAGATGTGTGGGGGCCTCTTCAGTATAGCATCACGTTATCTACAATAGAGATAATTTAACTTCTTTATTCCCTATCTGTATCCCTTTTATTTCTTTCTCTTGCCTTATTGCTGTGGCCAGAGCTTCAATCACTATAGTGAATAGGAGCAGAGAGAGAGGACACACTTGTCTCATTCCTGATTTTAGAGGAAATGCTTTCAGTTTTCCCCATTTACTATAATGTTGGCAAAAGGTTTGTCAAATATGGCCTTTATTTGTTGAGGAATGTTCCTTCTATTCCCAGTTTCTTCAGGGCTTTTATCGTTGACCTTATTTTCAACAGGTTGTTTTACTTCTAACTGGGCCGATTCTTTTACATTAAAAAATGCTATATCTACATGACGTTTATGTGCTTCATGATTATTTATATGTAGCATTTTAGGAATGAAATATTTTAAAATAGAAATTGCCATGACAGCATGGGCCTATTTCTACATAGTTCAGTGGTTCTCAAGGCTTAAAGTGGGTGGGATTGCACATTAGAGTTTTTCAATGTAATTGTGGGGTTATTAATGCATGATAATTTTGGTTCTATAAACAAGGAAATTGACTGTTCTGGAGGTTCTTCTGTAATGGGTAAGTGTGTTATGTAAGTTAAATGTAATGATTCAGAACAATTGTAATAGCTCTGCAAAGCTGCTCTTTTTCTTTCCTTTCATTTCTGTGGGTGGCTTCTGTGGCCATTCTTCAAATGCACATAGACTCCAATTACATTACTGTATTGGGCAGGTTCTCACTGATTTATTTAGACTCAACTTCTCTGTGAAGTAAGGACTTCCCAGAGCTTGAAATTTAATAATTATTATACCTGGATAGTTACCACATCCATTCCCACTGGCATCTGGAATGAGCCCTTTTGTGGTTTCTGTGCCTGGTTATGAGCTGATCTCTTTACATTACTATATAATATATACCATATTATTTTTTCTAATGTATATCGCATTTATACCACATCTTGTCCTAAAAAAGACTTAGGATGGTTCACAGAGATGCGTAAAACATAACCACTTAAAATTTAAGAGTGTATAAGAGAGAAAAAGTAGTAGACAATAAAAATAGAATGTAGAATGGAGCTTTGAAAATTATAGGCTCTTAGGACTGATATTCTTGCTTTTGGGAGCACCTATATGAAGTATGGAGCTTCATAGCAGCCATCTGGAAGGGATCTCTACTCCATTATACAGTGTCCTTAGTATGAGAACAGACCATTCACCTTACCTCCGTAGTCTGATCTTGTTTGTTAATCTTCGAACAGCTAATTTGTCATACCTGGTTGTTGTTGTGGAGCTGGCAAGTCGGGTCCAACTCATAGTGACCCTCACAGGGTTTTCAATGGCTGATTATTTCGGAATTGCTTCAGGAGTGGATTGCCACATCCTTCTCCCGTTTTTGCAGTGTTGGGGATTGAACCCGGGTCATCAGAGAGTGCTGAGGAGTGCTTACCAACTGAGCTAAATCCCAGCCTCGTCATACTTGGTAAGGTACTTATGATGTATATGTAAGGGGTAAAGAATAAAATGTGCATGTTTTACATAGTGTAAAAACAGAGCATTACCATTTTGTCTGAAGCTCCCAACATGCCCCTTTTCTAATTGTATTTCCCTCCCTCCCTCCTACTAGATGTGCCTAGTACATCTAAAATTTGCAGATACTCTTTACTCTTCTTACATTTTAATATCTGTCTACATATACTTAAGCAAAAATGAAACACAATGTGCATGTTTTTTCTGTGATCTTTGATTCTTTTTCTCAGCATTGTTTGCAATCAGAGTCTCTTTTGGCATGTAATTTGGTCTTTTTTTCTTGTCTATTTAATAACCTTTTGATTTCCTCATGAATGATATTTGTGATGTCATGCCACAACTCGTCTGCCACAACACTTTAAAGAGGACTTTTGAAGTTTGTAGTTATAGTGCATTCATTTTCATATACTGCTATTATCCATTCCTGTTGTTTAGCTGTTAACCCCTTATCACATGTATTGATTGCAAGTACATTCTGTCTGTAGGTTGTCTCTTAACTGGGTTATTTGTTTCCTTTGCTGTGCAGAAGCTCTTTAGTTTAACATACTATTATCCATCCCTTTTGAGCAATACATAGTACTATCAATATTCTTTCTTATGTCATCTCCAGGTACACGCCTTCCTTGTATATGTCTTCCACACTTTTGGCACTATAGTTATGAAATTAATGTGTCACAAGGACCATGCTTACTCAGCTTTGATAACATCAGATTGTTTTGTGATGTGGTCAAGCCCTCCTTATCTTCCCCTTAGTATAACGGGAGCTCTTATGCTCCACGTTCCCGTAACACTTAGTATTGTCTGGCTTTTTAACATTTACCCATCTGGACGGTGATTAATATGTTCCTTCCAAAGGTATTATCAGGCCAGAAGCCCTGGCAACAGAGATGAATTTCCTGTTCACCTCATCCATCAGACCTTTGGAGCCATAAACTTCTCTCTATTCCCTGAAGCATTCATTCATGATGTCCATCCAAAGCATCACTATATCCTGCATCTCACCTGCTTCAGCTCTCTGAGTGCTTGTCAACTACCACCTGCACAGATTTAAAATGCAGAACATTTTCAAAGGTCTTCAATTATAGTTTTCTCCATTAAATCGCTCAACACATAAATCAGTGTCATCTGTTACAGAAATAGAAGAAAAATGCTAAAATTCACAGGGAACCACATACATACATGCAAACAAATAAACAACAAAAAAGAACAAAACCCCAAATAGCCAAAGCTGTCTTGCACAAAAAGAACAAAGCTGGAAGCCTCACACTAACTGATTTCAAAATACACTACAAAGGGTAGTGATCCAGATAGCATAGTACAGGTATAAAACAAACAATGGTGAGGGGATAGAATGGAGAGTCCAGAAAGGAGCCTGTTCATTTATGGTAAAAAGTTTTCCACAAAGGTGCCAAGAGCACCAAGATGGGAAAAGGATAATCTTTCCCATGTTTTGGAAAACATGGGGAAGAAAAAAATAGGACCCTTGCTTTGTATCACATATGAAAGTCAACACAAAATAGATTAAAAACTTAAATGTAAGACTTGAGACTATAAAAACACTAGAACACTAGAACAGGGAAGGAAAACTATACAACATTGGTCTGGACAATGAGTTTTTGGATTTGATAACAAAGCCTAAGGCAACAAAAGCAGAATGGGATTACATCAAACTTAAAAACTTCTGCACAGAAAAGGAAGCAAATAACCCAGTAAAGAGATCACCTATAGATAGAATGTATTTGCAAACAATGTATGTGTTAAGGGGTTAATAGCTAAAGTACATAAAGAATTCATATAATTTAATAGTAAAAAATCTTCCAATCTGCTGTAAAAAAATGGACAAAGGTTCTGAATAGACATTTCTCAAAAGATGATATAAAAAAGGTCAATATATATGAAAGAATGCTTATCACTAATCACCGCAGAAATGCAAATTAAAGTCACAATGAAATATTAGCTCATACCATTTAGAATGGCACTTATCAAAAAGATGAAAGATAAGTATTAGCAAAGGTGCTGAGAAGAGAGACCTTTTGCAGGCTGTTTTGGGGAATGTGAATTAATGTACCCATTAGTGGAAAACCACATGCAGGTTCCTCAGCAAACTAAAAATAGAACTACCATGTTGTTGTTAGGTGCTGTCCAGTCAGGTCTGACTGTGTACAACAGAATGGAACACTCTCCCAACTCTGTGTCAGGCACGTGATCTTTTTTATCTTTATATCCATTGTTGCAGACCCTATGTCCATCCATCTAGTTGAGGGTCTTCCTTTTTTTCACTGACCCGCCATTCTCCCAAACATGATGTCTTTCTCCAGGGATTGGTCCCTCCTAACAACATGTCTAAAATACGTAAGAAGCAGTCTAGCCATCCTTGCTTCCAAGGAGCACTCTGGTTGCACTTCTAGGATGGATTTGTTGATTCTTTTGGATGTCCATGGTGTAGTCAGTATTCTTCTCCAGCACCATAATTCAAAAGCATCAATTCTTCTTTCTCCCTTATTCACTGTCCAGCTTTCACAAACTATATGATGGGATTGAAAATACCATGGCATGAGTCAGGTGTGCCTTCATCTTCAGTGTGACATCTTTACTTTTCAGCACTTTAAAGAGGACTTTTGAAACAGATTTTCCCAATGCAGTGTGTCTTTTGACTTCTTGACTGCTGCTTCCGTGGGTGTTGATTGTAGAACCAAGTAAAGCAGAATCATGAACAAACTCAACCTTTTCTCTATTTATCATGAAGTTGTGTACTGACCCAGTTGTAAGGATTTTTATTTTCTTGATGTTGAGGTGCAATCCATACCAAAGGCTGTGTTCTTTCATCTTCATCCGTAAATGTTTCAAAATCTCTTCACTTTGAGCAAACAGAGTAGCATCATCTGTATAATGCAGGTTGTTAATGAGTCTTCCCCCAATCAAGATGCCATGTTCTTCTTCATGAGAAGAACTTGTAGGATTATTTGCTCAGCATAGTGACTGAAGAGGTATGGTGAAAGGATATGCCCTGATGCATACCTTTCTTGACTTTAAACCAAGTAGTGTTTCCTTCCTCTGTTCAAACAACTGCCTCCTGGTCCATGTAAAGATTCCTCATGAGTACAATTAAGTGCTCTGGTATTCCATTCTTCACCAGATATCCATAATTTGTTATGATCCACACAGTCAAATGCCTTTGCATAGTTAATAAAACATAGATAGACATCTTTCTGGTATTTTCTGCTTTTAGCTAATATCCATCTAACATCAGCAATGATGTCCCTGGTTCCATGCCCTCTTTTGAATCCAGCTTGGTTTTCTGACAGTTCCCTGTCTATATACTGCTGCTGTTGCTTTTGAATGATCTTTAGCACAATTTTACTTGCATGTCATATTAATGATATTGTTCGATATTTTCCACATTCAATTAGATCCCTTTTCTTGGAACTAGGCACAAATATGGAGCATGGATCTTTTCCAGTCAGCTGGCCAGGTAGCTGTTTTCCAAATCTTCTGGTGTAAACAAGTGAGCACCTCCAGAGCTGCATTTGTTTGTTGAGACCTCTCAATTGGTATTCCATCAATTCCTGGAGCCTTGTGTTTCACCAATTCTTCAAAACAGATTCCACATCTTTCTGTATTACCATTGTTTCCTGATCGTATGCAGCCTCTTGAAAGGGCTGATCATCTCCCAATTGTTTTTGGTATAATGACTCTGTGTATTTCTTCCATCTTCTTTTGATTTTTCCTGTGTCATTTAATATCTTCCCTATAGAATCCTTCAGTATTGCCACTCCATACTTGAAGTTTTTCTTCTATTCTTTAAGCTTCAGAAAAACAGAGCATGTTCTTCCTTTTTGGTTTTCTGTCTCCAGCTCTTTGCACATGTTATTTGATTTTGTCTTCTTGAGCTGCCCTTTGAAATCTATCATATGATCTAGTAATCCCACTTTGGGGTATATACTGTGAGGATTTGAAATCAGTACGTTGAAAACAGATCTGCACTTCTATGTTCATTGCAGCACTATTTATAGTAGTCAAGATAGGGAATTAACATAAGTATCCATTAATAGATGAATGGATAAAGAATATGTGGTGTATATACACAATGAAATACAATTCAGCTATAAAAAAAAGGAGGAAATTCCATCACTTGCAGCAACGGGTATGAATCTAGAAGGCATGCTTAGTGAAATAAGGCAGTTATAGACCGAAAGGTCATGTTCTCATTTATATAGGAAGTTTACAACAATGGAAATCATAGAAGCAGAGAATAGAATGGTGGTTACAGACACTGGGGGCTGTGGCGAATAGAGAGATGTTGGTCCAAGGGCACAAAGTTGCTGTTGAACAGGAGGAATAAATGAGTATTGAAGGTGATGGATATGGTGATTAGCTGGATTCAGTCTTTTCTCATTGTACACACATCATAACATCTCTGTGTATCCTATCATTACATATGAATATAGTATGTCAAAAATACTTTAAAATGATTCAGAATGCATGTTCAAATGGCTTCAGTTATGATTTTCTCAGTTTATTCAACATAACCCATAGATCTATCCTAGAGGAAGTACAACCAGAGAGCTCCTTGGAAGCAAGGATGTCTAGACTGCCTCTTATGTATTTTGGACATGTTGTCAGGAGGGGCCAATCCCTGGAGAAGAACATCATGTTTGGTAGAGTGGTGGGTGAGTGAAAAAAAGGAAGACCCCCAATTAAGTGGGTTGATACAGTAGCTGCAACAATGGGCTTAAACATGAAAAAGATTGGGTGCCTGACATAGTGTCAGGGAATGTTTCATTCTGTTGTACATAGGGTGGCTATGAGTCAGACCCAACTCAAGGGCACCTAACAACAAACAACAACAGAAAATCAGATAATGACTTGGTGGTGCATCTGGTCTGTGTAAAATATGTACTTTAGACAGAAAGGGATTTGCTTATGGTGCTGAGGCAGGGTGGGGAGAGGGGAGGAGAGGAGGAAGGCAGTGCTGGAGTAGAGGTGCAAAAGAAAATGCAATGACCTGAGGCAGGGCAGAACCCAGCACTTTAGAAGCCCATTCTAGCTGGAAGGCAGATTGTGGACAGAGATGAGGTTGGAAATCAAGAGTCAAGTCCTGTAGGATCTTCTAGGCAGGGTAAGGAGTGTGCATTCAAGCTAAGGGCAGAGAAGAGCTGGGGAAGGAACTGAAATGGGGAGTGGGGAGGGGAATGATGAAGATGAAGTTTTAGGATAAAGTTGGCTGATAGGTGAAGCATGGATTGAAGGGCAAAAAGCGTGTTCAAAACAATTACAAAATTAGAGACATTCAGGGCATCTGTTTCCTTGATGATAGAAAGTGGGGCCCTTACCCTGCAGGAGATCTTCACGATCATGTGGGGTAGGGGAGACCCACAGGAGAAGAGGAAGGTGCTAACTGCCAAGTGAGTGGAACAAAGAAGCTATGCCTCAGAGGTTCCTAAAGGGGAGTGGCCTCTGTGGATGGGGCAGTCAGAACAGGCTTCCCACTGCAGCTGTCAGATCCAATATGAGGCTGAAAGGATGGGTAGAAGTTAAATGGAAGAGAATGGAAAAAGCCTTCCAAGCAGGACAAAATGGCCTTCCCCTCTGTTTGGGTAGAACAGAGGAGGGCTGGGAGGTGAATCTAGAGAGGAGAAACTGTTGCTAGATTGGGAAAGTCCTCGAATGACCTCTGCGCCCTAAAGATGGCCTCACCCCTGAGGTAGTGTGAAGATCCTCCACTCTGTGTTACTGAAGACACAGTGGACCATTCTAGTGCTGGCTTCACTAGGAAAACAGTTTCTTTACAAATGGCACCATTGTGTTTGTGATTGCAAACTTGTTTTGTTGGCCCTAGATTCCTTTCTCATGGGTCTTTACTAAGTCCTAAGGTTGACTTGGGTTGGACCTCTGGTCTTCACAGACAAGAACCATTTCCTTTTAATAACCAAGGAAGTAATTATACAAATCCATGTTGTTGTTAGGTGCTGCCGTGTCCAACTCATAGCGACTCTCATAGGGTTTTCAATGGCTGCTTGTTTCGAGATTGCCTCGGGAGTGGATTGCCATGTCCTTCTCCCATTTTTGTGGTGCAGGGAATCAAAACCAGGACCTCAGAGACTGCAGAGCCCCGCTGTACCAACTGAGCTAAATCCCAGCCCACACAAATCTATACCTAGCTAATAAGAAGAGGGCTCTTACCTTACTCCGTCAGTGCTTCTTCGTTTCAGCAAGATGGAAAGGAGATGGTTGAGGCCACCTGCAGCTGGAGCATTGATTCATTTAGATCAATTAGAATCTAGTCAGGTCTGTTGTTCTGTGGGAACTTAAGGTCTGGCTCAGTACAAGTCCTTTGCCTATAACCTGAGCCTTTCCCCTATGTCCCTCATCCTTTATTTAATGCCACAAGGCTTCTCTTTAAGGTGGAAGAAATGATCCCACGTGACATGCCATCCTGGAAGCTGGCTCCCTTCATTTCTTTAGGTCTCCCCCTTGGCCACTATATGCTGACCCAGGAGGCCGTGGCTTGTCCAGAATGCATCAACACTTCTGCTTCTCTGTCTTACCTGCTTTTCCAGACCATTGTGGATATTTGATTATATATTTTTTGAATTTGTTACCTTTGTGTATCCTATTTTTATTCACAAAACTTATTCAATTTCCCCCTTCAGATTTTCTTTGACTGGTGATACCCATCTTCTCACCCCTAGCCTTAACTGTTTTCCTCAAAAATTCCTTATCTTTCTGTAAAAGCCCTCTACTGCATTGTGTGTCCGTTCTTTTCTCATGCCTTAGCACCACTTGTCATCATGTCTATAGGCAGTCTGGTGACATCCATGAAGGCCCTGAGTGGAAGGCAGGCACATCCCTTGAGCGTGTGAAGGAGTGGCCTCCAGTTACACAGCTGGATGTTGACCCACACTAGATACTCTTCCTGCCTCCCCTTCCCAGGAGCCACTGAGTGCCATCACCAGAATCTGAACCCTCCTAGTCATTGCCAAGGGCTGGGATTTAGCTCAGTGGGTAGAGCACTTCTCTGCAGTCTCTGAGGTCCTGAGTTCAGTTCCCAGCACTGCAAAAATGGGAGAAGAATGTGGCAATCCACTCCCCAGGCAATCCTGAAACAGTCAGCCATTGAAAACCCTATGAGGGTCGCTGTGAGTCGGATACCGACTCGACGGCACCTAACAACAAGCAGACACAGATACAGAGACTCCCAGAGTGCCCAGTGTTGGGGGGGGACACAGTGCATGGCCTCTGGGAAGCCCGTCTTGGAGCAGAGGTAGGTGGGAGTGAGTGGGTAGCGCAGTAGGAACCTGGAGTCCAGCCTCTCCAGGTTGCCCATGACAAGGGGCAGCTCAGTCCAGCCAATTGCAGGGCAGGTTTAAAGATGTGATGATTGCCCCCACTGTCCCCTGTCCCCTCAGCTGTGGACAAGGAGTTGGAAAAACTGGAGAAGTTAAAAGTGGATCTTCCTCTGGAACAGGCTTAAAATTATGATACAATTTATGAGCGAGTGCTGTGAACACAGATGTATGGGAAACACATAATAAACTCTGAAGAGTGTTTGTTAAGAGGAGAGCATGATTCAAATCTCATTAGAACGTTTGGTGGTGCAGGTGCATTCTCTACACCAAAGCATTGTCCATGACCTGGCAGGTGGCCTGTAGGAAAAGCATTTGGCTAATCTGAGTACAGTAATGTCTTTGCAGCAATCTTATTTATTTAACCACCACTTGTCATTAGAAATGAATTGTGTTCTGAGCTGAAAGATGGGCGTGGGGAGCCAGGCTTCTGTAGTACCTCTGCATGGTCTGTTGTCTCTCTCAATTCCACATGTACTGCCCTCAGGGAAGTCATGTGGAGAGGATAGGAACACGAGACAGCTAATGCAGGTCTGATCTCCTTGATGGCAGGAACTCAGGAATTCTTGTTTGACCTTTCCCTTTGTTACCAACACCTTGTGTAGTGTCCAGTGTACAGAAGGGATTTAGTAGGAATTCATTTTTATTGCTGTTGCTTGGAAATAATTTCAGAATTTTATCTAAGTTGCATTGTAGTCTGGAGAACACCCACACATCCTTTGCTCCATGTATTAGTTTGCTAGGGCTGCCATAACAAAAGAACCACAGACTAGGTGGCTTCAGTAATTGAAATGTATTTTACAATTCTAGAAGTCTGTGATCAAGGTATTAGCATTAGTTGGTTTCTTCTGAGGCTTTCCTTCTTGGCTTATAGACATCTGTCTTCTCTGATCTTCACATGGTCTTCCCTGTCTATAGATCTGTGTCTGAATTTCCTCCTCTTACAGAGAAACTAGTCCTATTGGTTTAGGGCATACTCTAATGACCTCATTTTAATCTAATCATCTCCTTAAAGAAGATTCTTTGTCCAAACAATCACAACTCGTACTGGGTTTAAGACCTCATCATATGATTTTTTGGGGTATGCAGGTCAGCCCACAACATCCAGATTTACTTTTTGTTAATACTTTGTATCTTTTTCATGATGATTAGTGATGCTGAGCACCTTTTCATATGCTTTTTTGGCCACTTGTATATTATTTTTAGAGAAACGTCTATTCAGGTTGTTTGCTCATTTTTAAAATTGAGTTTTTTGATTTTTATTGTAGGAGTTTTTTTAATATATATATTCTGAAGATTAACTTCTTATTAGATATATAACTTTCAGATATTTCCTCCCATTCTATATGTTGTTTTTTCACTCTTGACTGTTTCTTCTGAGGTATGAAGGTTGCATCACTTGACGCAATCCCATTTGTCTATTTTTGCTTTTGTTACCTGTGCTTTGGGTATTGTATCCAGAAAATCATTGCCAAGTCTTATGCCATGAAGCTTTTCCCTTCTGTTTTCTTCTAAGAGTTTTATAGTTGCAGGTCTTTAGTCCATTTTAAATTGATTTTTATATGGCATAAGGTAAAGGCCTACTTTCATTCTTTTGCATCTTAGTATCCATTTTTTCCAGCACTATTTGTTGAAGACACTCTTCTTTCTTCTTTGAATGGCCTTAGTACCCTTGTGGAAGGTCATTTGATCATCTCCAAGAGGGTGTCTTTCAGGGCTCTCTATTTGCTTGTTGTTGTTGTTGTTAGGTGCCGTCGAGTCGGTATCCGACTCATAGCC
>VMDO01007879.1:13146-88234 GCA_007922755.1 Pedetes capensis
ATTGTCAGTGCTTCTCTGCTGTGCATAGGGTTTTCAATGGCAGATTGATTTTTGGGAGGGGGTTGCCAGGTCCTTCTCCCAAGCCTACAGCTTCTGGTGTTCCCAGGCGGTCTCCCATCCAGGTACTAACCAGGCCTGACCCTGCTTAGCTTCCGAGATCTGACGGGATCGGATGCCACAGGGCTACAGCTGCAGGCTATTTGCTTGTAGACACACACTTTCTAAGCCTACCAGGTCATTAGAAGAGTCTGGATGGATTTAGGAAAGGCATCCCAGCAAATTTCATCTAAAGATACAGCCAGCCTTCTGTCTCTACAGGTCCTGGATCTATGGTATCCATGGAGATTGGCTTCAGAGCCTCTCTATCACTCCTGCAGATACCAAAATCTACAAATGCTTAAGTACTGTATATAAAATGCAGTAGTATTTGCAAACAACCTATGCATATTCTTTAAATGATCTCTAGAGTACTTCTAATACCTAATGTAATATAAATGCTATGCAAGTATTTGTTATACTGTAGTGTTTGGGAATAATGACAAGAAAAAAGTCTGTGTGTGTTCAGCATACACAGTATAAATGCTTTTTTATTTTTTAATTTGTAGTTGTCTGAATCTACTAATACAGAAACCAGGGATACAGTTGGGCTAACTGTACTTCATTTGCTTTTAAAATAGGATTTCCTTTTCTTTCTTCCTTTCCTTCTTTCTTTCTTTCTTTCTATAGCTGCACTAAGAATTCACATACCATACAATTCACCTTTTCAAGATGTAAAATTCAGTGGTCTTTAGAATATGTATAAGTTTGCATTACCATCACTATCTAATTTCAGAACATTTTCATCACCCCAAAAGAACCTTCCTATTTTTTAGCAGTCATTCCTCTCTGTCCTCCCCGCAAGTTTCTGCCAAACACTAATGTATTTTCTTCCTCTGTGGATTTGCCTATTCTGAACATTTCACATAAATGGAGTCATTCCACCCTGGCCTTTTGTGCCTGGCCTCTTTTTGTTACAAATGTTTTCAAAGTTCATTCAGATTGTAGGTAGGATGTATCAGTACTTCATTTCTACTTATTTAAATGAATAGATTAAAGGTATAGATATTTATGATATAAATAATATGTGTATATTGTGGAATGGCTACATCAAACTAACATGCTTTACCATGCAGATTTATCATTTGTGGTAAGAATGCTTAAAGTGTGCTCCTAGAAACTTTGAAGTATATGATACATTGTGGCTAACTATGGTCACTCTGTCACACCATAGATCTCTTGGACTTATTCCTCCTAATGACACTTTGTATTCTAGTCCAGCATCTCAGCAGGCACACTTTCTTGACCTTGCCCTAGCCCCTGGCACCCACCCTTCTCACTGCTTCTATGATTTTGTTGTTGTTGTTAGGTGCCGTCAAGTCGGTATCCAACTTATAGCGACCCTCATAGGGTTTTCAATGGCTGACTGTTTCAGGATTTCCTTGGGAGTGGATTCCCAGGTCCTTCTCCCATTTTTGTGGTGCTGGGAATTGAACAGGGTTCGTCAGAGACTGCAGCACAGCACTCTACCAACTGAGCTAAATCCCAGCCCTCTATGACTTTAGCACTTTTAAATTCCATATAAGTGAGATCATTCTGTTTTTGTGTTTTTGCATGTGTCATGTTTCCCTTAATGTGATCTCCTCCAAGTTCATCCACATGGTTGCAAATGAAAAGATCTCCTTATTTTTAAGGCTGAATAGTATTCCATTGTGTCTGTGCACCACATTTTCTTTATCCATTCAGCTATTGGTGGACACTTAGGTTGATTGTCCATTTGGCTCTTGTGAACATCACTGCAATGAACGTGGAAGTACAGGCATCTTTTTGACATATTGCTTTCACGTCCTTTGGACGTGTACACAGACAGAGGATGGCTGGATCATGTGGTAGTTCCATTTTTAATTCTTTGATGAACCCCCATACTGTCTTCCATAATGGTTGTACTAATTTTATACTCCTACCAACAACATGCTAGGATTCCCTTTTCTCCACATACTTGCCAGTACTTACCTTTTATCTTTTTTGGTACTAACCATTTCAACAGGTATGAGGGGGAGAGCTCATTGTAGTTTTGGTCTGCGTTTCCCTTGTATTTCCCTTGTATTCAAATCAAAAGTGATTTGAATATTTATTCATAGATCTTTTGGCTATTTGTATGTCCTCTTTGGAGAGTTGTCTATTCGATTTTTTTTTGCCTACTTTTTTTTTTTTTTTGGTGATACTGGGGGCTGAAACCCAGGCCTCATGCTTGCATGCTCTGCAAGTACTAGACCACTGACCTGCACCCTCAGCCTTTTTTTTTTTACTCTTTGAGACAGGGTCTCACTAAGTTATACAGACTGCATCTGGTCTTGAACTTGCAATCCTCCCGCCTCCGCCTCCCAAGCCTCTGGAATTACAGGCATGCACTACTGTGTCCAGCAATTCTTTTGCCTACTTTTTAATTGAGGTTTTTTGTTTTTTTTCCTGTGGCTCATAGAAATTAATGAACTTGTCCCAAATTACATAATTAGAAAGTCATGTAGTTGGGCTTCTAAGTTCCATGTACCTATTTTCCAAGGTTGAATGATCTTGTTTTGTTTTGTTTAAAATCGCAAGTTCAGACAGCCAGGTGAATTCTGTTCCTTGTTACATGGCACATTGTCAGCACTGGTTGTATAAGATACCCTCTTGATATTTATTTATACATTTATTTTCTTTTATCCCTATACTTCATTTGGATGCCTCCCTCCCCAACAAGCAATCATTTAATTTATTCAATGTATACTTTTTATTTGAGTGCATAGTAAAATTTGTATTCTTTTGCATTCATGGATCATAATAACTCTTATGTCATTTTCAACCACATGGAGCCTTGTGCTTTTAGGATCCATTCATGTTGCTATCTGTACATCAAACCTGGCACTTCTCTGTGGGGTACCCACCACATTTTACCCATCTAGTCCATCATGCTTATCAGATCATGCTCACTCAACCTCCCTCCAGTTCTACTAGCAATGCCCTCTTTTGGTGGAGTATGAATATTTGAGGGAGGGGGCATACAGATGACAGTGAAACTTCTTGGCCATTCTTAATTTGACTAAGGGTAGCACTGCATTGCTCCCCTGAGTGGCTCAACCAGCCTGTTCCTCCACTAGCTGTTCTTCAAGGGTTCCCATTTCTCCAGATCACCACCACTGCTTAGCATTATCCAACTTTCAATTATTTTTCTAGGCTACTAAGTGTAAAGAGCCTGCAGCCATAGCCCTGTGGCATCCGATCCTGTCAGATCTGGGAAGCTAAGCAGGATCTGGCCTGGTTAGTACTTGGATGGGAGACCGCCTGGGAACACCAGGTGCTGTAGGCTTGGGAGAAGGACCCGGCAACCCACTCCCAAAAATCAATCTTCCATTGAAAACCCTATGAACAGTAGAGAAGCACTGATAATAGTGTTTCCCCTATTGTATGTAGGGTCGCTATGGGTCGGATACCAACTCAGCTGGCACCTAACAACAAGTGTAAAGTGAAATTTCCTTGTGTTTTTTTCTTTTGTTTGTTTGTTTGCTTTTCTATGATCATTGGGGGTTCAAACCTTACTTGCTCTTTTGCCATGATTTCTAACACATTGAAACAAACTTCCAGAACTTTAGTTCAAACCCTCAAGGGGTTCCTTTGTCACTCATCCTATTCAGCACCTGCTCTGGTTTCCCCTCCTCTGACTATAATCCCCCCAGCCTTGCACCTTATCCTTTGTGAGATGGTGGAGTGATGAGAAATTATTTAGCCCACCATCTGTTTTTTTGCTGTGGGAAATGAGGAGATTTCACCTGCTTCATACCAGCAGTGAGTCACAGGGAAAGTAACAGATGCTTTGAAGAGTGAGGACAAAGGCACAAAGCCACACGCAAGGGATGTCCCTTTAAAAGACAGATTCCAGGGGAGTTAATTGATGGGGTTAATAGAGCCAGGAAACCTGAGAAGATCACCAGGAAAGGGTTCCAGGGGGTCTTTCCAAGGTCCAAAGGAAGGAGGAGAGGAGACCCCAGTGGGCAAGGTAGCACATGATGAGGGAGGCATATGCCATGTGGGGAGGAAGGACGGTGGAAAGAACATTTCAAGGTCTGCATTTTTAAAAATACATGTACTTTTAAATATAGAAAGCATGTGGCAGAATATGTGTGTCTTTAAATATAGGTCCTCGCCCTTGTATACAAAGTGTACTCTCCAAAGCTCATCGGAAAGTTACACTGTCAGCATGCAGGGAACTTACAGCCTAGTAGCAAGGCTAAGAAATTGTGCATCAAGACAGAGGCTGGCAGACACCTTTGCCATGTGTGCCGCAGCTGGATGGGTTTCCAACTCAGCAGGGAGGTGCACTCGGCTCTGGTCAGCACCGGTGACTCACGGTGGCTCGACGGGTGGACAAGGAAAGGATGGAGAAGGAGAGAATCGAGTTGAGAATGACATCCCCAAAATATTGGACAAAGAGGTTAGAGATGATGAAGTGTAAGAAAGCATCGGAGAAACAGCCCAGAATAGCAGTGGTTCCTGTTGAGCGTTCAGAGACCCCGTGGCCCCTGCTGTGGCTTCTCCACGCTGGGTGCCGCTCCTGCTAAGATGCAGGTTGGGATGCCTCCTCTGCTTTATCTTTCAGGAAGGGACTCTGCATTCTCAACTGTTGGCTGTCGGCTTTGGGCATCAGGGATGGTGCCTGAAAGGAGCCCTGGAGAAATGCAACCTCTGAACAAAGGGTTCCAGGGGAGGTTATAGAACCCGTGGGGGGTTGTTCCCCATCAGCCCCTAAAACCTACAGCTCAGGGCCAGCTCCCTGAATTTCCCACACTCTGAACCTTCTCCCCATGGAGTTTCCCGGTTTGAAGTCTAGAAGACCCAGCCAGTTATTTAAGAGCTAAACCGAGACGCCAGGGTGACAGGTTAAGATGGAGAGAAGGTTAAAGACCAATCCTGGGGTGAAAGTTATTCTTACAGGTGGGAAACCAGAGGAATGCTGGGGGGAGATGCTCACAGAGTCACAAAGGTTAAAGTGAAGTGCGCTGGCAGAAGCTTTCCATTTAAGTCTTTTGCCCTTTTAAAATTGAAGAGTTTTGCTTTTGGGGGGTTACTTTGGGGGGTCATTTGTTTTATTTTAGTTTGCTATTTTTTAGGAGATTCTTAAATATTTTGAATATTAACTACTTGTCAGGTAAATACTTGGCAGGTGTTTCTCCCATTCTGCGGAGTGCCTTTTTGTTGTTGGTAATTTCTTTTGTGGTAAATAATCTTTTTAGTCTGATGTAGTCTCATTTGTCTATATTTGGTTTTGTATCCTCATCTTTTGGTGTCAAATCCATGAAATAACTCCCAAGACCCATATTAAGTTTTCTCCCTATTTTTTCTTTTAATAGTAGGTTTTTTTTTTCTTTTCTAATAGTTTTATAGCTTTAAGTTTGGGTTTAAGTCGTTAATCCATTTGAATTGTTTCTTTTTGTGCCTGGTGTAAAATAAGGATCCAGTTTCATTTTTCTGGCCTGTGGATATCCGATTTTCTCAATGCCATTTTTGAAGAGACTGTCCTTTCCCCACTTTGTGTTCTTGGCACCTTTAATAGCAGATCAGATATGGGATTTATTTCTGGATACTATACACCATTGCTATACATTGTTCTTTATACCAGTACTATACATTTTAATTATTGTAGCTTTGTAATGTGTGATGCTTCCAGCTTTGTTCTTTCTGAAGATTGCTTTGGATGTTTGGAATTTTTTGTAATTCAATATGAATTTTGGGATTTTTTTTCCTATTCCTGTAAAAAATGTCATTGGAGTTTTGGAAGAGATTGTACTGAATCTACAGATCACTTTGGGTCGTATGGACATTTTAGAAATATTCTCCTAATCTATGAGCATGGGATATCTTCCCAATTTATTGCATCTGCTTTCATTTCTTTGTGTTTTATACTTTTCAGTGTACATGTTTTTATTAAGTTTATTCCTATTTTGTCCTTTTTGATGCTATTGTAAATAGGCTTATACAATTTACCAGCAGGGATATGAAAGGTGCTTAGCATCACTAATCAGGAAAATGCAGATTAAAACCACAGTGAGATGTCACTTACACCTGTGAGGATGGCTATTATCAAAAAATCAAAAGACTGTTGGATGCTGTGGCTCAGCAAATTGTGAAGCTGAGGCAGGAAGGCTGAGCTGGGGGCAAGCAGAAAATGCAGTTGATGTTTATAAATTGTAGAATAATAAGCATAAAGTCTTACACTATGTTCACAGCGAGAAGACATGCCCATTTCATTGTGGTCTGTGTCTCTCCTCCCTTTCTTTTTTTTTTTTCTTTTTCTTTTGTATTGTCAAGACTGCAGTGGTGTTCAGAGGAACCAGCCTACTGAATAGGGCTCGGTGCAGAGGAGGTGCCAGGAAGCAGGTGCAAGGCAGGATGCCCAGCCTTCCCAGTGCCCTGAGAGCACAGTGCAAGAGGGCCTAGTGCTAGGACACCAGGTCCAACGAGCTGTCCTTCTAGAAGCATCCGTGTTCTGTTACCCCAGTAGCTCCTTGAGCAAGGGACAGGGCTTGTGTGTTCTTGAGCCAAAACAACGGCACGCTCTGTCTCCAAGAGGAATGGCTGGCTCACTTTTCCTCTGTGTGGGCAGCCTTCAGAGATGCCTGAGTGAGAAGGCAGAGGCAAAGACACCTTGGCAACTGGAGGCTTCCTGCAACCAGGTGCTTCCTGCTCTCACGCAGCTTCCTCTGCAGGAGAAATCCTCCAGTCAAGGAAGGGCTTTGCATGGAATGAATAGGAACCTGGTCAGGACTCCTCTTGCTCCCAAGCAGACTCAGTTTTGCCCCATTCTGTAGGTGCAAAGGGGTTAGTTTCCTCCCAGCTTGTTTCTTGTGTCTGTACACTAAGACTTCCACACAAGCCGAAATCAGCCTTGAGGAGAAAGCTCCCCAAACAGAAACCTGTAGTACATATGATGGAGGGAGGCACAGCAGCCTCACCTGCATGTCTGGGTTAAAAGCGATGGAATTGGTGATGCTCCTAATGTGTGTATGCCTCCCAGGTTCCTGAGTTGCTTCTGAAGGGGACACATACCCCTTCTTCTCTGTGCTTTGGGGCACTCATTCATTTTAAACCACCAAAAGGATAGCTGTAGCCTTCCTGTCTCTCCAGTTCTTAAGTTGTAGAAGAGGGGACCTCCCCCCCAGCCACACAATGTCTGACACCCCCACCCCCCGCACCATAGCAATCAGTTATCTGCAAATCTCTCTAGAGCTGAGCTGAGCGGCCACAGTGAAATTAAACACAGCTTGGGAGGCTGGGAAACATGAAGGCCACAGATATAACTGTGGCCCTCTACTAAGCCACAGAATTACTTGTGATATTTTAATTTGAATTATTAATAGGAACTTAATAACTTAAGTGGTTAATCAACTAAAAATATGAATACAACTTAGCAGGAAATAATTACAAATTTGAGATATGTTTATCTGGAGGGGTTTTAAGACTGAAATTTATCTATTTAGTCAGACTAATTGCACCAAATAGGACTAAATTATTCATTTGCCAAGTGTGAAGTCTCTCTCTGTCCTGTATACCCACACAGTTATGTTTTATCAAGCTCCAGTCTTCTGGTCATGCAGAGAGACTAAGAGTTTACAAATGATTTATCCAACAAACAGATGTTGGAATCTTACTTTCTGGGTAGTTCTCCACTTAAAACTGCCAGGAAAAGGTTCTTAAGACATAGTTATTCCTTTCAGAAACTTTTAGTAGTTAAATTGAGAAAAGAAAACAAACTTGAAATATAAAATAACTTTGTTGTGTAACTAAGGCAGTGTGAAGTGCCAGTGGAATAGATAGATAGATAGAGAGAGAGAGAGAGAGAGAGATAGATGATATATGGCTAGGGTTCAGCTCATTGCTAGAGCGCTGCTCTGCAGTCTCTGAGATCCTGGGTTTGAGCCTCAGCACCGCAAAATGGGAGAAGGACATGGGGATCTACTCCTGAGGTAACTGAAACAATCAGCCATTGAAAACCCTACGAGGGTGGCTGTGAATCAGACATGACTCGAAAGCGCCTAGCAACAAACAACTACACACACACACACACACACACACACACACACACACGTATTTGGGCCAGGGTTTAGCTCATTTAGTGGAGTCCTGCTCCATGCAGTGAGGCCCTGGGTTCAATCCCCAGCTCTGCACAAACAGGAGAAGGACCTGATCGCCCACTCCCACTGAAAGCCCTATGAATAGCAGAGAAACACTGACATGGTGCTGAACACTGCAGTGTCAGGGAGTGTTTCATTCTGTTGTACATAGGGTTACTATGAGTCAGAACCAACTCGACAGTACGTAACAACAATATACATCTTAGATAAATGGCACAGTCAAAGCTGTGGCTTATGAAAGGGAGAACCTGGTGACTACATTTTACCAAACCATTTGTTTTCCCCTGGACTTGTTCCCCTTGGGTAAAGAGGGCCTTCCAGGCTGTCCAGGTGAGATCAAATAAGCAGGGCGTACTACATTCACCTGGGGCTCTGTGCACAGCCGGGGCCTTCTGACAGCAGAGTCTCAGCCGCCCCCAGTGCCTCCTGGGGGGTCGTTGAGATGTTCCTGTTATCTTTGCTTGGCAGGTGTCCTTGTCCTTTTGGGCTGTTCTAACAGGAGACCAGAGGTTGGGTGCCTTCTAAGCAGCAGAAATCTATTCCCCTTAGTTCTGAATACTCTGAGATCAAAGTGCTTTCAGATTTGGGTGTCTGGCAAGGAATTTTTTGGGCCCCCTTGAGACCAAAATGCCCCTCTGCAAATGCCATCCCATTAGGGCTTCAACGTGTCAGTTTTGCTGGGGACAATGACCGTGTGATCCTTTAAAGCCATTCTCTAGGCTGCCGCTGATGAAGACAGAACTGCACCACTTTCCTGCAGTCGGGAATAAGATGACAATTTCTTTATGACAATACTGAGGCCCGGTCCCTACTCAGTGCTTTGTTGCTTAGTCTCTCCGCCATTATGTTGGCTGCGTCTCCCAGGAAGCCGAGGCCAAAAGGGAATTAGAAATAGAAGAGATGTCTTAAGTGAAATGTCTATGGAAGGTGGTGGAGAGAGGAAGGAGGAGGAGGAGAGGACCTTGACATTGCACTGGCAGGCTGGCTTTTGAGCACAGGAAGGGAAAATGAAGGGTGACTGGGTAGGGAGATCCTTGGACTGGAGGGTGACATAAGCAAGTCTGGTCCCCACAATGAGGAGCTTTGGTGTAAAGATCGGCTTGGCTAGATTCTCTGTAGAAAAATACTGGGAACCTAAGCAGCACAGGTCATGGCTGCCGTAGTCGGCTTTGCATTCTCACCTCTCTGTGCCAAGTTCCTCAGTGTCTGTTCAGTGGATATTTGAGGACCTACAGACATGTAGTCAGGAGAGATCAAACCCTGGAGAAAGACATCATGTTGGGGAGAGTGGCAGGTCAACGAAAAAAAGAAAAGCCCTCCACCAGGTGGATTGACATAGTGTCTGCAACAGTGGGCTTAAATATAAATAAGATCATGTGCCTGTCACAGAATTGGGAAATGTTTCGATCTGCTGTACATAGGGTCTCTATGAGTCAGACTCAACTTGAGGGCACAGGCTTTTCCTGTAGCTTATAGTCTAGTGGGAAGAATAAACGCTGGTTAAATATTCCCGAGGATGGTGGCACAGCTACCAGCTGCACCCAAGTGCTGGGAAAGAGGAGGAGGGTCCCTCCATGGGAGCAGGGGCGAAGGAACCTGAAGTCCTTGGGCTCATCATGCAGTCTCTGGTCCCTCTGTCAAGGTACCCTTGCACATCTTGTTCCTTCCACCACAGTGTCTTCTTTCTGCTTCTTTGCTTGGCCCACACCCTTCAGTAACAGTTGCAAACACATATGTAGGGTGACCGAATGTCCTCATTTGCCTTGGACAGTTCTAGTTGTCTACTTTTGTCCCTGTACAATTATTAGTATTTCGTTCAGGCTCAGAATGTCCTAGTTTGGACAATGTATCATATGGTCACTCATTTGCCAGATACTGTTTTAAGTATTTTATATAAAATACTCATCTAGTGCCTGCTATACCTATGGAACAGTGACTGTTTTTTTTAACCAGGTTTGCAATGTGAGAATTAAGGCAGAGGTTGAATAACTTGCTCAAGGTCATTGAGCAAGGGGTGCTGGGTTGGAACACAAGCAATCTGCCCCCAGCCTGGGCTTTTAGCTACCAGGCCCTTTTGCCTCTCTGGAAGCCTTATTTGGGAAACCCTTTTCTCCCGCCCTGCCCAATCCCTCAGCCTGGCTGGGTCCCCATAGGCACCTCTAGTGTAGCACACTGTAAGAGAACTGGGGACTCTCACTCTTCATTCCCCCCAAAGCCCAGCCCCTCACATCATGAGGGCTTAGTAAATCTGAAGGATGAATGGATCGAGACACAGAGTTGTCTCTGTACGGCACACCAACGGTCAAGCTGGAAGAGGCCCTTCTGTGAGTCATTTGGCTCCTTTTTTGATGTTTCTGCCCTTGGCCAACCTCCTAGAGGTTACTTATTTTCTCCCTCTGGCTTAATACTGTCCTCAGACATACCAAATTGAAGACTGTAGACGAAAAGGGGCACCTTTGAAAGAAACGTATCCCATGCTGCTTTCTTTTGTTTCATTCTCTTTGTGCCTTCATATTCGTTGGGCAATTATATTTCTTTTCATGTCCCTGAAGTAATGTTTTATTTTTAGAGAGTTCTAACCCAGAGGGCATTCCAAAGACGTTATTTCTAAAGTTTTTTTCTTTTCTTCTTATGAAGGAATATATAAGTTTTTCAAGCACATTTTGCAGTTTGCTACGGGACTTTGCAAGACTCAGGGCCATTGGGTAATTGGGAGGCACAGGTTTTGTTTTTTCCACACTGATTATGTCGGGTTGCCTTTCGCTCTCTCCTCCTGTGGCCCTGAGGAAATGTAAGAGGCAGCTGGCCATAGTTCTAAGGTTTGTGCTCCCTTTGGAATTGTGGATGAGACTTGGCCACATAACATTTCTTCAGATACTGAGTGTGAACCTCTTCCCGTGGTTCTAGGGAACCAAGAAAAGGCATCCAAGTTACTCCTGCCAGGAAGCTTCAGATCCCCTGCACCATGCACACCCCAGTGCAACTAGGACTAGATGTCATCTTCAGCCTTCTTTTTCATGAATTATTCCATAAGCTTTCCTAAATTTGATAATTAGAATTTTTTCAACCAGATAAAAAACAAAGAGCACAGTATCTTGACCCATACATGGCCAGCTGCAGCCTTCCCCACATTCTATATCATTCCATTCCATTCTATCAATCGTATAGTCACCCTTGCCTGCCTGGGCCGTGAATGGTAGGTGCTTTGGTGCATTGGATGTTCTTTCAATGTTTGGTTTTCCTTTTGGATAAATGCCTTTTGTGTGTGTGTGTGTGTGTGTGTGTGTGTGTGTGTGTGTGTGGTACTGAAGGTTGAACACAGGGCCTTGCACTTGCATGCTTTGCAAGTGCTGTACCACTGAACTGCACCCTCAGCCCATTTTTTTTACTTTTTTGGGATAGGATCTCTCTAAATTACACAGACTACCTCTGGTTTAGAACTTGTGACCCTCCTGCCTCTGCCTCCCGAGTTGCTGGGATTACAGGCATGCGCCAGCGTGGATAAATGCTTCTTATTCTTGCTGACAACAACAACAACAACAACAATAATAATAATATGTCAAGTTATCTTATTCCATCCACTCCATCCACATTCCTTCTTTCTCCCACCCCAGAGGAGAAATGGCATCCCATCATGTTTTGGGGTGGGCTGCTACGTGCAGGCATCTCACAGAGATCCAGGGACTGTCAAAGGACACAAAGGTCACTGTCATAGGAGAGCAGAAAAGGCAGAGAGGCATGATTTCTGCTACAAAGATGAAGGCACCAGAGCTTATCCTGGAGGAATTATTGGTTTTTGGAGACACTTTTGGACAGGTAAAGGAAGTAATAATAGTAGTAGTTTTTTTTATTGTAATGAGAACAATAGCTAACATTTTTGATAGACTTAACTATGTGCCATGCACTGTTGCAAGCACTTTAAATATATTATCTCATTAATTCTTACAGCAGCCCAGTGAGGTGCAAGTGTGGTTAGCATCCCCATTTTACAGATGTGGAGCTGTTATCAGGGAGATGTGGGGAGCGTGGGTAGGCAGGTCTGGAGCACAGATCCAGGAGGCTGGTGGCAAAAGCTTAGTCCTTGTATTTGGCATATAAAAGAATTTATACCCAGCCAGGTGCAGTGGCACATGCCTATAATCCCAGTGGCTTGGGAGGGGGGAGGCAGGAGGATTGCAAGTTCGAGACCAGAGGCAGTCTGTGTAACTTAGTGAGACCCTGTCTCAAAAAGTAAAAAAAATGGGCTTGGGGTACAGCTCAGTGGTCCAGCACTTGCAGAGCATGCAAGCGCAAGGCCCTGGGTTCAACTTCCAGTACTGAAAAAAAAAAAGAAGAAAAGAAAAAAAAAAGAAAAGAAAAGAAAAGAAAAAAAGAAAATGATTTAATACCCAATATGGAAATTATAGTAGAAGGTACAGAATAGGTTTATTGATAATAATATACCTTTAAGGAATAATTACAGGGAAAACTGAGGCACCTGGATAGGCTTAGGTACACCTGGAAAGGGAACTGGAAAAATCTACATTCTCTGGGTGACTCGGCATAAAGAGATTTCTGTTCCCAAAGGGAAGGTAAAGAAGCTAAAGAACAGGAGAGAAGCAGGCTTTTAGAAGGAAAGGTGCCCTGGATAGACAGAGAAGATGGCAAGCCCAAGAGAAGAGAAGAGAGTGCACATGGTTGCTGGAGAGAGAAGAAAAGAGCTAGGCATGGAGAGGAAGAGAGAAGGTGAGAAAAGAGTGGAAAGAAGAGCCTGGGCACATCTTCCCTCTGGTTTTATTCAAACTAGAGCCTGCCCACTGTGACATCAGCCCTGGGCACCCAGCTCTGGGTGCCTAGTGTGATGTGGGCCTAGGGTCTTTGTTTTTAAATGGCTCCAGGGCTTGGGTAGGGTGTGGAATCCATTTGAAAATGTCCTTCCAATGTCCTCAGAGACCCATGTGGCTTCTTTATCATGGCGGAATGGCAGGAGCCATTTTTAGTCCCCTTTTCCTACATAGTGCCTGCTAATGCCTGAGCTAGCTTACAGAAACCGGGGTACCAAGCCACAGTGAAGAGTATCAGATATTCACAGATTCAGAGTGGAGGTGAAGGTCAGTGAGACCAGCCCTGTTAGTCAGGAAGCCATAGTGCAACAGCCAAAAGGGCTTCTTCAGGCCACACTGCAGATGGGTGGTAAGGCTGAAACTGTCATCTAAGAGCCTTTCAGGATTTATTGTCTTTTTCTTTTATCTTAATTCTGCCATTCATCACACTTGGCAAACATTTAAGGAATACAGGCTGTTCAACACATGGTAGAAGAACAGTGCAAAGTTATTGTTAGGTGCCATCGAGTCATGTCTGACTCAAAGTGACCCTCACAGTGTTTTCAATGGCTGTTTTGGGATTGCCTCAAGAGTGGATTGCCACATCCTTTTCCCGCATTTGCGGTGCTGCGAATCCAACCCAGGACCTCAGAGACTGCAGAGCAGCACTCTGCCAACTGAGCTAAATCCCAGAGTGCAAAGTTAGGGAAAGAGTCTCTGGCCCCACTTCCCTGAAATTCTCAAGATAAAATAAGTTGTTTTCATTCCTTTTTTCATTTCCTCTACCTCATACCCTGCAAATGTGATTGATGTCAGAAGGATAATTTCTTTCTCTGCCATCAAAGGCATGGCCTCTGTGGTACTTTTTCATGTGCTTATTTTACTTCTATAATGGAAAAAGGCTGGGCAAAGCAAAAATTCAATGAGAAAGGAACACTGAGACAGATCACTGATTCTCAACCACAGGCTGTGAGAAGAGATTGGAATAAGATTGAGTTATGAGCCTTGTTCCTTGCCTTTTGATTTTTTTTATGCATGTCACTATATCCTCATGGGTTTTTATCTATTCAATATGCTATAATCAATTATAGTCATGATTATTTTGATCAGATTTGGCTACTGGGAGTCTCTTTGGTCTGTTCTTGTATCCTTTTGACATAATGCCATTAGTTTTTGAGACTTTCCTTACTTTCTGTGGCAATAAGATGTCTCAAATATCATTTGTGCTTTCTTGGTAGAGTTTTTTTTTTTTCTTTGCAATAATCACTTCTGTTTTTCTTTTGTAAAAAAAAATAGTTATATAGATTTTAGTATCCCTTGCAAAAACTTGAAAGCCTTTAGTTAGATCAATGTACCACTTAGGATGATAAAACAAAAAAGGAAAATTTTAACCTTCAAGAGCATTATTTTTAGAGTGGAGTCTTATTTTGGAAAAGGAATTTATATGTTTTCTAAATCAAGTGTTTCTAATTTTTTTTTACTAATTTTATCTTTTGTTAAACTCTTCCACTGATTTCTCTCTTTGATGAGCCATATTTTAGAAAAATAAAAAAAGGAAAAAGAAAAGAAGGTCAAAAAACTTCATATTGCTTACCAAAGAGATTTTATGTGAAAAGCAATGGAAAAAATTCTCAGATCTGACCTTGCCCAGGGAGTGTGAAAGGGTGTGTGGAGGGGCCTGTGCCGTGGCCTTCTCTGCGTGTCCGGAGATTCCTTCTGCCCCCTCCCCTCACACCAGCCTATCCAAGGTTGGCTGGAGGCAAAGCAGCTTATCCACTTTAGAGCCAAATATGTCTGGAGTCCCCTTTTCTTAATCTATTAAGCAGTCAAACTTTTTGTTTTGTTTTGTTTACTTTTATTTTTCTATGTGTACAGTGAAGCAAAACACTGCCTTTGTCAATTTGAGGAATAAATGGAAACCTCTACATAGTGTAAGCTTAGGACCTGAGGCGATAGCAAGGGTTTAATAGTTGTTGAATACATTCTACCTTGTATTATATTTATCTATACATTGTGTTGGAGCCTGCAGCCGTAGCCCTGTGGCATCTGATCCCGCCAGATCTCGGAAGCTAAGCAGGGTCAGGCCTGGTCAGTACTTGGATGGGAGACTGCCAGGGAATACCAGGTGCTGTAGGCTTGGGAGAAGGACCCTGCAGCCCACTCCCCAAAAACAATCCACCATTGAAAACCCCATGAACAGCAGAGAAGCACTGACAATAGTGTTTTGCCTGTTGTACGCAGGGTCGCTGAGTCGGATACTGACTCCATGGCACCTAACAACAACATACGTTGTGTTAGTCTGTTTTCTATTGCTATAACTGAATACCACAGATTGGGTAATTTACAGAGAATAGAGATTTATTTAGCTCACAACTCTGAGGGCTGGGAAGTTCAAGAGCAAGCACCAGCATGTGCTCATCCTTTGGTGAGGGAGCTCATTACATAGTGATATGGCAGAAACTTGTGTCACCTTTTAGAAAGGCACTGATGTAGTCGCAGGGTCCCACTGTCATGGCCTCCAGTCCCAATGACTTCCAAAGGGGCCCACCTCCAAACCACGTTTGAGGACTTAAGTTTTCACATGACTGTTGGAATAGACAAACTAGACCACCTGCAGGACATATATCTGCCCCACTTAATAAACTTTTGTATTAATCGATATAAGATCAATACCAACACCATGTAAAATGATAGAATAGTTTAATGAACTTATGAAATCAGCATTCTTTTCAATGTCGTCCTTGTGAAAAAGTCCCTGTTCCTTTCTTGGTTGGGGTTCACCCTGTGCTGAACAGGGCATAGCCCTACTTTCGTGGAGCCGATGATTCGGTAGCACCTTGCCTGGCTGGAGGTTAGGCCTGGGGAGGAGAAATGATGTTCCACTCAGCTAAGTCAACATTGACCGAAACCCAGGAAAAGACCTTGTCAGCAGAAGGCAGAATTGTTTGTCCACTATGGTGCAGTTTGGGCATTGCTGCGGGTTAGCCACACAGTTCAATACCTGACTTCTGTGGCTATGGTCAGCTTTGTTGTTTTTAAATTACAGAATGACTGAGGAAAAGGCAGATGTTTAGAAACCCTTGCTGGGCGTGCCTGTCTTCCCAGAGACTTGGGAGGCTGAGGAAGGAGGATCACAAATCCAAGGCTAGAGGCAGACTGTGCAATGTTGTGAGACCCTGTCTCAAAATAAAAACAAATTTAAAGGGGGCTGGGGGTGCAGCTCAGTGGAAGAGTGCTTGCAAAGGATGTGTGACACCCTGGGTTCAACCCCCAAGTAGAAAGGGGAGAAAAAAAAGAAACCCTTGTGCTTGCCCCAGATACCTTAAACTCCCACTTTTGAAAGGAAATTCAAAATGGTAGGAAGACCCAAGGAGGAACGTTCAGCTTCAAGGTCTTGGCTCTGCTTTATTTTCCCTGCCCCAGGGTTACCAGCAGTTGACCAGCGCCCGCAGAGGCACTTGTGACCGGCCTGTCTTCCCTTTCTCTGCGCTTCTCCCTTGTGGCCTCTGGCTGTGAATCGGCTGTGCATCTCCTTGACCCGCACGCCACGCTCTAGGCCTGTGTGAGTTCTGAATGCTGCCCTGGCGTTCCTCTCTACCTCCCCCTACCCCCAACTCAGTCATCATTCTTGCTGTGCCCTGATCGGTATGGTAACCCTGCGGCGAGACTTCCCAAACTGATTCACAGGCTCTGTGACTGTAAAAGCACAGGAGGTGACAACTTGCTGGGCTGCCTAGCCCTGGTCAGGGAGATTAGAATCTGGTTTCCACTGGCTTGGAATTAGCCCAAGGAAGGTCTTTCTATTCTTCTTGTCCTTGTTTCCTTTCTTTTCTTTTTATGCTGGCCTTTTAAAAAATGTCATGAAACTGTGACATTATGACAGTCCTTGCCATTGCTGTTTGGGAGCAGATGATGACTAGGCAGGAAAGACAAAGCAGAACAAACAGAAAGGCAAGCCTGTCACTCTGCTGTGATGACTGCTGCCCACACAACGGGTAGTTGTCAGTGCTAACCGTGAAGGTCTCGAGGGAAGATGATTGAGGTCATTGCTCTCAAGACCTGTAGTCCTGTTAGAGAGCCAACCAGCAGGGCTGGGGAGCCCAGGAAGCATGCGCTGGCCCAGGCAGCCTGGAACGTAAGAGCAAAAGAAAGTCAGGAAAGGCCTTGCAGAGGTGGCTGAACTTGAGGTCTTGTGTTGGACCTTCCCAGATGGAGGATTCACAAGGGCAAAGAGGAGAGGAGAGGAGAGAAGAGGAGAGGAGCCAGGGAGCAGAAAAGCTAATGTGCTGGATATACTTGAAGGAACTGAGTGGGAAAATGGGCCGGAGTGGAAAGAGGTAAAGTGATGGTGAGTAAATGGAGAAGTATCGATTAGTGATGGACCATGGGTAATAATAAATGCTGCCATGCAGGGTTTGGAGCTGAGGAAAAAGGCTTTCAGGAAGGTCATGCAGGATCAGCCTCGTCCAGGCATGCGAGGTGTAGAGAGGGGGTGATGCCAAGAAGAGGGTCATTGGGAGAGGCTTTTACTGCCTTGGTGAGTAACAAAGTTCAGGCTGCTGTGTTCCCCTCCTAAACTAATTCTAAATCATTTTTATATGTCTTTGCTAGCAGTTTGTCATACAAAGAGGGAGTTTTGAGTGATTCATGATACAAAGCAGTAACTTCACAATATATTTGAACATTTGACTTGGAATAAATATAGACATTAATAACTTTTTCAGGACATTTCTGATTGCTAATGGACATTTGAGTAACTGCTCACTAGATTGACTCTAAGAGCCGCGGCATTGCTCTTGAGTACTCTGGCAGCCTTTGGCATTACTGTTGGGGCCAATGAGGGAAGCTTACTCTGTCCTGAAGATTGGCTGGGCCATAGCCACAAATACTGCAATCAGTCCCCCAGGGCATGAAACCCTGGTTGTGGCGCATTGGTACCTGGGAGGGTCAATGTGGGAAGGATGTGAATTGTCTGGTCAACTTACTGCTTTACATTTTGTTCCTTTTCTGTAATTTTAACACACCATGATATTTTTACTTCTGTTTTAAAAATACATTTTTATTTTTATTCTTTTAAACAAAATGCATATAAATCTTAAAACTTCTGCAGTAATTAATTCTTTTCAGGGGTGGCACGAGGGGCAGGTTCTCACTATGTTGGCCAGGCTGGCCTCAAACTCCTAGGCTCCAGCCAAGGCATCTTCCTGGCTCAGGATCCCCATGGGTAGAATTACAGGCAGGTACCATCATGCTTTTTTTTTCAGGACTTAGGAGTTGAACTCAGGGCCTCATGCATGCAAGACAAGTGCTGTACCACTGAGCTGTGCTGCTACCTCCTTTTTAATTTTTTTTTATTATTTTCAGACCGGATCTTGCTAAATTGTGCATGCTGTCTCTCACCTTGAACTCATGATCCTCCTTCCTTGGCCTCCTCAGACCTGGGGTTACAGGTGTGTGCCATCACACCTGGCCTCATGGACTCTTGTTCTACTCTGTGGTCAAGTGCAGATTGTCACTTCCCATGGGTAGTGACCAAATAAGCAGCAGACGTGACAAGGGAAGAGAGAGAAGAGAATAGGTTCAGGAGCAGGAGAGAGCTGGGCTAATGAATGTCTGTTTTCCTTAACTGCCAGATTTGTACCAGACCACGTGGTTCAGAGGGAACAGTTATCTCTATTTTCCTGTCTCTTAGGAAATAATGCTAACAGTCTGGTTGGAAGTCTCATCCATTTATCAAATGACATGCTGAAGGTAGGTGTGACCATCTCAAATAGACTGTATAAGAGTTTTTCAGCTGGTTGCATACTGCAGATTACAAATTTCCAAGTTCAATTTGGTAAATTTCCAAGTTCAATTCAATGTCAGTTTAGCATGTGTTCAATATGTAGAATTAATTCCTGAACCAAACTATACAAAAATAAAAGGATCAACTAATAGAATTTAGAGGCAAGTTCTTGCTCTGCCAGTAATTTATTAATTAAGCATAAGCAATAGATTAAAACCAGACTAGCAAAGATGAAGGACATTGTAGGGGTGGAACATAAGCAACAGATTAAAATGAGCCCAGCAAGGATGAAGAATGCAGGAGGTGTGGGGCTTAGAAGCATGTTGCTCAAACCCTGGGGAACGTGAGGCAAGTGTCTAAGTACAAAAACTTTTAGAATGTGTAGGTTGTCACCCTGGAGTCTATAGTCCTTCCCATTAAACAAAACAAAACATAACACTACAAGCAAAATTTCCCTGAGTTCCTTATGTGAACTACCAGGAGCCTGGGAGGAGGTTGTGAGTGAGCATTTCTGAACCCTCTGCCATTTCTAGGCAATGACATCATTCTCATTGCTTGATAAACCCAACAATTCTTTTTTTTTTTTTTCTTTTTCTTTTTGTGGTACTTGGGGTTGAACCCAGGGCCTTGCACTTGCATTCTTTGCAAGTGCTGCACCACTGAGCTGCACCCCCAGCCCATTTTTTTTTTTTTTTTTTACTTTTTGAGACTGAGTCTGGCTTAATTACCCAGACTGCTTCTGGTCTTGAACTTGCGATCCTCCTGCCTCTGCTTCCTGAGTTGCTGGGATTACAGGCATGCACCACTGTGCCAGGCTCTAAACCTAACAATTTTTAAGGAGAATCCCCTTATTTAATTTTCAAGGGAAATAGTACATAACTGCGATTTTCTTAGAGTTCAATCTGTAGGGACTTGAGGTCCATCTGTCATTAAAATTCCTTCCCATTTCAGCTCTGGACATCATACTTTTGGGACAGAGCCATCAATAAGTTATTCCTCACCACTGTAGAGAAATAATATACTCATAGATTGCCAAATAACGCTTGAGAAGTCAGTGTGCTACCATTCTCACATTGGTTCTGTAAGGAATTCCAAAGTTGTAAGATTGAGATCAGGCACTATCTCAAGCAGTCAGCATGGAGAAAAATCCATTTGTCAACACATTGGACTTTTTCTCCCAGTACAATTTACATGTATGTATGGATATATTTTTTATTTTATAAAATCAGGATCATTCTATGTATAAGGATACATAGAATTCCTACATTTTCCCACATCATATAATTTACCATCTCACTGACTACTCTTTGAGAACAAATTTTTAGTGACTAAATAGTACACTGTTGTATGGAGGTCCTAGAATTTGTTAATGTCTACCTTTTGTGAAACTATATATATATGACAGGAATGGTCATGATTGCATTTTAAGCTGGTATTTGTGAATTTTTAGGGTAAATTACTACAAGTAAAATTATTGGATTAAATATAAACATCTTAATAAACACTACCAGAATACTTCCAAAAAGCTCACTCCAGTTTGTTTCCTCTAGATGTATGTTAAGAGTCTCTGTTTCATTGTATTGCAACAACACTTAAATTTATTTTTAGATTCATAGATAAAACATAGTATCTTGCCTTAAATTAAGCTTTTCTGTGTATTTGTGCATTTGTATTTATTATGATTTTGGCTTCTTCCTCACCCTAGAAGGCAATCCTCCTTATAGATGAGTTTCGCCAATGAACATGAATGATGCAATTATAGTTTATAACTAATTGAAAACCTGGTGGAGGAACAGCCATTCTTATGGATCAGTTGATTAGATCATTGGCTTTTATATCTACTCAATGCATATTTATTGAGCTTTCTGTTCCTTATTCTTTCTCTGACATTTGTTGATTATGGGGCATAATATGGTTTAGTAAACTATTAAGAAGATTCTCTAATGAGCGGAATCATTTTGCTTACAAATTTGCAAATTCATTAGTATCATACTTTACGACTCTGATTTTGGTTAAGCTAAATACTATTCTCTACTTACTCACCAGCTCCCTATTCAAATTCTTTGGCCTGAGGAAGACTGTGAGAGATGTGATGAAGTTCGTTTTTCTGCCCATGGGCAAAATGTAATCCAACTAGACTGGGAGAGATCACACCGTGCTCTATGTCTCTCTGCTGCCTCTTTCAGGATAGTTTGATGAGGTTCTACCTCGGGGCAGAAAATGAGCTGAGGAAGAGGTACAGCTGCTGGTGCCCCACTTATGATGGTTTGATTTTCAGTGTTTCCACTTTATGAGGGTACAAAAGTGACTCCATGCCTGCAGATGAAACCGAACTTTAAATTTTGAGTTTTGATCTTTTCACGGAGTGGGCATACACAGAGCAACACCGTTTCATGGCGCTGAGCAGTGGCAACCCACCACGGCTCCCAGTCAGACCCATGATCACAAGGGTAGATGACAGGTGCTCAACAGAGGACTGTGTGGTTCAACCACAATGTTTGGTGGGTTAAATATATTAAATGCATCTTCAACTTCCAGTATTTTCAATTCATGATGGGTTTATCAGGATATAACCCCGCTGGAAGTGGCAGAGCATCGGTATTTCTCTGATCTGAGAGACTCCTAAAACCGTGATGGTAGCAGACAAGTGTGAATGATTAATACTTATATGGGACCTCTAAGAACGTGCATTGCTTGGTACCTGCTCTCCTTGGGTGCTTGGAGCTGCAGAATGACAAGGCCTGCTTTGAGAGAAAGCAGACAGCTTTCCCTTTTGTAAGCAGACTGAAGCCCTCTTCTCTGAAAATTGTTCAAATGGTTGGGGGGGGCGGTGAGCCCGGAAGAAATGAAACCTCATTTGAGCCTTGAATTTTTATAGACAGGTGATGCATATAAGTCAGTATAATTTCAGGTAATAGACGGACAATGAGCCACCTAGGCACAGGGCAACAGGTTTCCAGATCATTCTTCTGCATTGATTCATTGCCATACCCAGGTTATGTGAAATAGCTCCAGTGTTTCCTGAACTCCAGGGTGCAATAACTGCAGCTGGTATTTTCCTTTAGCCTCTTTCACCCAAGAGACAGTCAACGTTTTATTTCTATCAGATTTTAAATCCATAATTTACTAGTTTGATAGTTAAAAGTGTATTAAAAATTATAAAAGTTCACTTTTTTAGAATTTTAGAAGTTTTTAGTCCCTTATAATTCATCAACTGTGATGTGATGGCTATCATTATTACTTTAATTTTTAATTATTTTTTAAAAGAACAAATTGAAGTATGATCAAAATTCAGTATTGAAATTCAGCTTTTTTCCTCTTAACATTAAGTCTTAAACAACTTTCCTAATTCACACTGTGACCTTGGTAATGTTAACATTACCAAGATCACTCCATATCATGAGCATAATGAGCAAGCCATTCTGTTATAGGACAAGTTCATAGCTCCTAATTTTGAGGTATTCGTTGAAGCTACACTTTCACGATAATGTTTTCATTCACAGAAGCATCAAATATTTGAAAGTGAAAACCAGATTTAAGTAGAAGGAAACAACACAAAGCTTTGTAATCAACTAAAACAGTTCACTTAGTCTTAGCTGAAAAATTACTCTGTCATGTCAGTGGCTTAGGAAGGAAAAAACTATACTTTTAATGCTGTATATGTGTAGGTGGGCTGGGATTTAGCTCAGTTGCTAGAGTGCTGCTCTATGCACTCTGAAACCCTGGGTTTGATCCCCAGCACCACAAAAACGGGAGAAGGACCTGGCAATCCACTTCTAATACAATCCTAAAACTATCAGCTATTGAAAACCTTCTGAAGAGCAGAGAGGCACTGATGTAGTGCTGGGCATGGCACAGTGTTGGAGAGTGTTTTGTTCTGTTATACAGAGGGTCGCTATGAGTCAGACCTGACTCATTGGCACCTAACAACAACAAAAACAACATATCTATAGGTCAGAATTTGAAAAAGTTAGAACTGAAATCCCACTTGAGCTGAGGTGCTGGAGCTGTCCCTGCTCAAAGCTGGAACTTTGGGTGCACTGTGCTCTTGAGAGAGAAGTGAAGCCTCCTCCCTCCTGACTTGTCCCTGAGGCCCTAGGTAGACAAACTGGAGGTCAGGAGGAGGAAGATGTGCTCCTGGGACTGATTGTCCATCGGTATTATGTGTATGATCTTTATCAAGTGACTTTATTCTCTGAGCTGGTTCCATCTTGTGTAAAAATAGAAGCACTGGATCAGATCATGTGTGACGTAATTGCCAGCATTCTCTGCTTCTGAGACTTGTAGATGTTCCATCTGCTCAAACTGCTCTGGCAGCCTGGAATTATGGGAAAATATAACTTGCTAGATAAAAGAGACTGAATTCAGGTGGGGCGGAAATTTCTCAGCATGGATGGACAGAAGGCCTGTTTGGCATGGCTTTAAAACACTTTTCTACCGCTCCTGCCATTTCATGCTTACTGTTATGGTGGCATAGCTGAGCTGGAAATCTTGCTCTATGTAGGGATGCTTTTAGTTCGTTGGGAACTCCAGTGATTTCTTGGCGGATGGCTGTGACTCCCATGTTGTCCTGCTGAGAAGTCAATTACTGGATACCTGGGAACCTGTCATTGCATTTGTAATAAGTAATGACAAGGAGGGGAGCTGGTGTGTGCTGCAGCCACCTTGCCAACTCAGGAGATCTCAGAAGCTTGAGTTGTTATGGTTCATAGACCAGTGGTTGCACAGACGGCAGATAGTACAGCCCAGTTCTGCAGTTCAGTCCTTGCTTTCAAAGGAATCTTTGCTTGGGATATGAAAATTTGTACATCTGCAGTTCTTAATATTCTCACAGGCCATATCTGCCAGTAAAGCTCAGCATCCATCAATTCTCTTTCTCTCTTCCTCTGTCCATTCTTCTTACTTTTTTTTTTTTTTTTTTGATTGTACTAGAGATTGAACTCTGGCCCTTGCACATGTCTGGCAAGCCATGTCACTCAGCCACTGAACTACATCCCCAGTGCTCTCCCTCCACTGTTGTGTATGTACACACACACACACACGTACACACACATAAACACCCCCAGTGCTCTCCCTCCACTATTGTGTATGTACACACACACACACGTACACACACATAAACACCCCCAGTGCTCTCCCTCCACTGTTGTATATGTATACACACACACGTACACACACATAAACACACGATGCTGGTGGCCAGGCCAGGTTCATAATACTTGGTGCAAATAGAATACTGTTGTTGGTAGGTGCTGTCAGAGTGGTTGTCCAACTCAGCGACCCTGTATATAACAGGTGAAACAATTGTCAGTGCTTCTCTGCTGTTCACAGGGTTTTCAATGGCGGATTGATTTTTGGGAGTGGGTTGCCAAGTCCTTCTCCCAAGGCTGCAGCACCTGGTGTTCCCAGGTGGTCTCCCATCCAAGTACTAACCAGGCCCAACCCTGCTTAGCTTCTGAGATCTGATGGTATTGGATGCCACAATGCTATTACTGCAGGCTGGAAAAAATACTAGATCCATGCATTTCAGAGCAACTCAGTTGTAGTCTCTGATCAACCCCTGACTCCCTCTCTTGCCTTGAAGAGTTTATCAAGCCCCAACATTTTATCTTCTGTAAAAGGAGCACTTTGGCCTGAGAATCCCACCATCCTTAAACTTGTATTTTCAGGAGAGGGCAGCCTGAGGCACTGATGCACACAGGCTTCACCCCAGGCTCCCAGGCACGGGCAGGGCAAGGCCTGCTGCTTGCTGGAGCAATCCCTTCTTTCCTCCCTTCCCCCTTCCTTCTTCTCTTCCGTCCTGCACACCTCATCCTTGGCTCTCTGTCCTTTCATCTCCTAGTAGACTCCTCTTCTGCCTCCCACTAGCCAGGCCCCTCCAGCAGTAGTTTGGCCTTTTATGCCATTTCCTCAACCTTCTCTCCGTTTTTTCCTCCCCTGTACTTAGGGGTTGAACCCAGGGCCTCACACATACTTTGCAAGTGCTCTACCACCGGGCTGCTCCCCCAGCCCATTTTTTTTTCTTTAATTTTGAGTCATAGTCTTGCTAAATTGTACAGGCTGCCCCTGCCCTTGAACTCACGTTCCTCTTGCCTCAGCCTCCTGAGTCACTGGGATGACAAGTATGGCCAATACACCTGCCTCTCTGATGTGTCTTGATTGTATCCTGGCCATCCTTCCACACTCAGGTGAAGTCCTTTCTCCATGAGGCCCACTGATCCCCTCATCTAGCCTTAATCTCTGCCACCTACTAACTTCCATAGCAGTTTTCCTTTCTTTTTTCTTTTTTCCAGTCCTTGGCATACTTGGGGATTGAACCCGGAGCCTCGCACATACTTTGTGAGTGCTCTACCACTGTACTCCAGTGCATTTTTTATTTTATTTTTAAACTTTGAGTCAGTGTCTTGGTAAATTACATGGCTGCCTCTGGCCTCGAACTCAATATCCTCCTGCCTCAGCCTCCTCAGTTACTGGGATGACAGGTGTGAGCCACCGCACCCAGTTTACTTGTCCTGTTTCTTAATTTATGGTACTTATTATTTCTCTTTTTGTAAATAAAAATAATTCTTTCTCCACTGGATTATCATTCCTCAAAGGGCAGAATTTGTATCCCAATGCCTGGAGTCTGTGGTGAATGGGTGAATTAATGAAGGAGAGAGGGAGCTAGTAAATAAATGAATGAATTCATTGTATTCCCACTTGTTTCAGCATTGCTTCGAAGTGGATTGCCATATCCTTCTCCCACTTAAGTCCTAAAACAATCAGTTATTTAAAACCCTATGAAGGTAACTATGAGTCAGACCTGACTCGATGGCACCTAACAACAAATATCAACAATCCCCACTTGGAAACACACCTTTCAGTTATAGACCCTCAGAAAACATTCAGTAGTAGATCTTTAATGCATAGATAAATCTTGTTTATCTGGTCATTCCCTTAGGCCTTTTCTAGACAACTTTCCCCACAATTTCTGATTAATTAATGGGGAGCTTATTAATGACAGATAGCCTAGGTTACCACTGGAAAAAAAAACTTGTGCTTTAATAGCAGACTCAAAGGCAGGAGACTTTCAGGGTACAGATTTCAGATAATGGACTAGAATAGGGTTATGGGATGTATGGATACATGTCATCAGGGCCAGGAAGTTCCTTCTACCACTGAGGTGACAGCATCTCAGCCTATGTCAAAAGCGGATCTGATTTTCTTGAATTAAATTATTACTCAAGCCCCACATTCTCCATGGAACACTTAATAATCACAACAAAGCTACCTGCCCGCTGCCATCCTTGTGTTCCCTCAGAAATATTCTTCTCATTCAACTATAGGGTTTTCACTTTTGTTGTTTTGGCCCTGAATCTGTGAGCCACACTGAAGAAGGAAGACAGTCTGCAAGTCTGTCAAAGACTAAAGATCAGTCTTTTTAACCTCTTGCATGGGATCTTCCTGGGGCCTAAGGAGCACGGGGCACAGGATTGCTTATGCTCATGTGCGGGCTTACAGGGGCGGTGTTTTTCAGGAAGACGTTTAGGTCAGGGACCCTCATAGGATATCGCCACTCATGAGCAGCACAGGCTTTCTTATCTCTTCAGATTATATGGTCAACTTGTCTAACAGTTCCTCACCTACCACCATGCACCACACCTTCCCTACTGGGTGTATTAAAACAGATGACAGATGGTCAAGAGCAACAGGCACTCTGATGGACTTCTTATTTTGTGACTGTTGCTCTCATCTAACTCCTTATTGTGCTATTTTCTGTGGATTGGATTTCTCATGGTCTGGAAGGCCAGGTGTCTGTAGCTGTACCACTGTGGTGTCCAATCTCATCAGATCTCGGAAACTAAGCAGGGTCGGGCTGGGTTAGTCCTTGGATGGGAGACCGCCTGGGAACACCAGGTGCTGTAGGCTTGAGAGAAGGATCCAGCAGCCCACTCCCACAAAACAATCAGCCATTGAAAGCCCTATGAATAGCAGAGAAACACTGACAATAGTGTTTCATCTGATGTACCTAGGGTGCTATGAGTCCAACACCGACTCAATGGCACCTAACAACAACAACAACAACAACAACAACAGAATACCAAGTGTATCTAAATAATTTGATACAGTGCCCAGCAGAGCACCGTGAATGAACCAAAACTGAATAAATGGCTTGTCATGAGAAAATGAAGGTCTGCAAATATGGCAGCCAAGAAATTGGCAAAGCTAGACTTAGTCAGAGCAGTGACCCCAAGAGGAAGCATCTAGGTGCCTTGGTGGAAATGAGCCAGTGATCTGTTTGAACCACAAGTATCTCCTCCCTTATTTTCCTGTGTCAGCCCCCTTACATGCTGGAAAGATTGTGTCTAACTGGGTTAAATGATGACTGAAATTAGTTAAATTGGGTATTCTAGTAATGTTATTGAAGTTATATAGAGGCTGTGACCGTGAGTCATTGTAAGAATAGATAACAGTCTTTGATCTGCCTCTAGAACACAGTATGTTTAGAAAAGCAATCACTTGAGGTTAATAGCTCTGCATCTGTGGTGTTTTATATTTAAAGAATTAAATAATCTGTTATTCAAAGAAAAATCTTAACAGTGGTCTTTGGTGGTTCATGTATTCCAAGTGTGCTTGAGACATAAGGAATAGACAAATAGCAAAAGAAGTAGATTTCAAATGGCTTCATTTCTGATGGTGGAAACACAGCCGTTTTTAACATCTTAATTTTCTTCTTTTCTTTTACCAAGCTAGGAGTTGATTTTCAGCTTCAGACCCTCAGCATGTTCATGACCCCCTACCCACTACAACCATTGTGGGAGGAACTAGGAAAAATAATGCTGGTGGTGTTTGAAAGGGTAAAGTTAGAAAACAGTGTCTGCTTCATGGAGTTATTTTGTGCCTGTAAAATGGCATGATAATATCTTCATTGTAACAGCTGAATGAGCTAATAACATGCGAACTCACTTTGAAAGTTATGTACTGCCTTTAAAATTACATTCTTTTCCATTCAAGGCCTCACAGGCTGCGGTTTAGCTCAGTTGCTAGAGTGCTGCTCTGTGCTCTCTGAGGCCTTGGGTTCGATCCCCAGCACTACAAAAATGGGAAGAGGACATGGCAGCCGACTCCTGAAATAATCGACCATCGAAAAGCCTATGAATAGCCAAGAAGAACTGACATAGTGCCGGGCACAACACAGTGTCAGTGAGTGTTTCATTCTGTTGTACATTGGATTGCTTTGAGTGGAATCTGACTTCATGGCACCTAACAACAACTCTAGGCTTCCAGTAACCACAGCAGCATTTCTTTTTGAATTCCAGGTCCTACCTATGTTTAAAAGATGAAGGCTGGAGTCACAGTGCCTGGGTTAAATCTTGGCCCTGCTTAGACAAAGGCACAGAGAAATAAAAGGGACTCTTGGCAAACATGTCCCTCTGCTGAGGGAGGCATAAGTCCCTTGGCTTCCTGGAGAGAAACCTTCAGGCTGGGAACATTGTACCAGGCTAGGGGGCCAGGGAACCTACCTCTCAGTGGGAATGGAGAGGATTCACTAACTCAGGAGCTGTTCAGGGAAGGCCAGGGAAAGAAGGTACTGTTGTGGCTATAGGTTAGGTCTTCACTTTTCTCACCTATAATATGGTCATCTATGAAAAACACTTTGAAACCAGGGGCGGTGGTGCATGCCTGCAATCCCAGCAACTCAAGAGGTGGAGCCAGGAGAATCGCAAATTCGAGGCCAGAGGCAGCCTGTGTAACTTAGCGAGAGCCTGTCTCAAAAAACCAAAAAGTAAAAAATGGGCTGGGGGTGCAGCTCAGTGGTAGAGCCCTTGTAAAGCATGTGTGAGGCCCTGAGTTCAACCTCCAGCACTGAAAATAATAATAATAATAATAATAATAATAATAATAATAATAATAATAATAATAATAATAATAAAATTAAAAAGAGAAGGAAAACCGCTTCAAACTGCTTGGCACACAGTGTGCCTTCAATATACATTAGCAGTTGCTGTTGCAATTTTTGTGAAACCAAAGAATTCATAAAAGTGAGCCTATCAAAAGTCTATATAATCACAGAATTCATGAAAATGTTTCTATAAATAGTATCCGTCTTGCAATGCAGCAAAAAGAATTCAAGGGAAAACTGCTGGTTGATACGAATTTAATTCCGGAATCTGCCATCTAGGTTATTTTTTTTGAACTTCTCTTTGCCTTGATTTCTCTACCTGTCAAATGGGGTGAAGATAATGCCAACCTCAGGGGTATTATGAATATTAAATGATAGGATGCATGTCGTGTGGGGCTCTTTGTTGATAATGACTTCTCCATAAGTGGCATCTATCTTTGGAGTTGTAATTCAGTCACATCCGTGAGTATGCAATGTAGACCTTTCTTTGTCTATAAGTGCCTATTTTTTTTTAACCTCTGGAGCCCCATTTTCTCCAATGGCAAAAAACTAAATCTTACCAATTAGGATAAATTCAGCAACATCCAGACCTCCCCCTGCCTCAGTTTCTATTGTGAATAAATACATGGTTTGAAATTCTTCCCACTTGCCTTCTCCTGTGGGGTGAGGTTCTGGGGAGCTGATGTCATCCTGGTGTTGGGGACCCTTCCTCTCGGATGTGGGACCCCAGTGGTCTTTGACTGGCCCTGCCGAGCTTGCTGCTGACCATCTTCATTCACCTTCTGCCTCCGGGAGTCCAAGTTCCTGCAGATCTGTCTGGTTCCCTGGGGCCTGGTCAACCTGTCTGATCTCTGGCCCTTCGGGGGACGCTTTCCAGGTCCTCTGGCCCCTGGTTGAGAGCCAAGAACCTGGAGACTGCCTCCATTCACTTCCCTACATGTTTTGTGCCACCAGGCTCCTCCACTGCTAGGACACTGGGCTCCTTCCAGAGTTGCTGCTTTCCTGGGTTTGCCAGGCACCTGCCTGAACTCATCCAGAGCTTGCTACCTGAGGATGTGCCCCCCACTCACCTGGGTTTGGTTCCGAGTGGAGGGGGAGAGAAGGGAAACCCACATCAGCATGCACCTGTTCCTCTCTGTGTTAGCTTCCTGTCGTAGCCAATGCCCACCATGGCACAGCCAGCTGCTCAGAGCATCTCAAGTTTATCATCTGTCAATTCTGTAGGTTTGAAGCCCTGCCTGACTCAGCCAACTTCTCTGCCTTGGATTTTGCCAGGCTGAAATCATGGTGCTCTTCCAAGCTCACCAGATTGGTTGGCAGAATCTGTTTTCTTACCTTTGGGAGGCTGGAATTCCCATTCCCTGCTGGCTATTGGCCGGAGGCATTTTCAGCCTCTGGAGGCTGCCCACGTTCCTTAGCTCTTGGCACCCCATGTCTGTCAAGCCAGCAATGGCGCCTTGAGTCCTTCTCATGTTTTCAATCTCTCTATCCTTGCCTTTGGCCTCCCCTTTGTTGCCTCCCTTTTTCATACCTCTCTCTCACTGACTCCTCTGTCTTACTCTTCTGTCTTTAAGGACTCAGGTGGTGACGTTGCCTCCCCCACCTCCAGACAGCCTTCCTGTTTTAAAGACAGCTCATTAGTCACCTTAATTCTGTGTGCAAAGGTCCTTCAAAGCAGCACCTGGGTTCACGATTGACTGAGTAACCAAGGTACAGGAAAGTGTGTGTCTGCGCATGCATGTCCACATCTGTAGAATTCTGGTGACACTCTTATCCCAAACCTCCTATGGCTTTCTTTCCTCTATAAGTCAAAGAAAAAACTGGTTAGGTGTATTCCTCAAAAGCCATTGTTTACGCTAGAACCCCCAGCTGTTGATCCCTAAGAACTTTGAAAAGTGGGAAGCTGTGCTTTCTCCTCCATAGACTCCCAATGCTTTGGCTGTCTAGGACTAAAATCATCCTTGTTAGCCATTTCTGCATGAGCACCCCAGGGGTGATGTGACGTCTCTTTGGGTAGCAGTTGAAGGGTGAAAGAGCTTCTAAAGGCATGCCAGTTCTGTTGATCAAACATTTATTGACTGTTCTGCATACAATGTTGTGGGAGATTCTGCCCTCAGAGAATTTATAACCCAGTTGGAGTGAATGTCACTTAAATAAATACTTAAAACAAATGTGCCATGTGCAAAGGCTTTGTAGGAACATACACAGTGCTGTCAGAGCGTGGAGCAGGAGGGTAGGATCTCTAAATAGAGAGGCAGAAACTTAAAAAAAAAATGGCATACAGGCAGGCTTTAAAGAACAGATGGCTATTGAGAAATATTTTACATATTCATAGTCTACACAGTACTTTTCTATATTGGCTTCCATTTACTACTAGCAGTTACTTCATGTGGAAAAGAGGATAGTATTTGTGTTGCAGATATGGGAGCTAAGACCAAGAGACTTGCCTGAAATCAGATTCTAATTCTTAACTAATTGAGATTGAACCCAGACTCACCAACTCTCACGCCTGTGCTTTTTAAACAGTACCAAATAGAGCCGAGGATGCCTGTAATCCCAGTGACTTGGGAGGCAAAGGCAGGAGGATCTCAAGTTCGAGGCTAGAGGCAGCCTGTGTAGCTTAGCAAGACCCTGTCTCAAAATAAACACTAAAAATTGGGGTGGGGGTGCAGCCCAGTAGTAGAGCACTTGCAAAGTATGTGCAAAGCCGCAGGTTCAGCCCCCAAGTACCAAAAAGCCAAACCAAACCACAACAAAACAACAAATGAATAAATAAATAAATAAAACAAAAACTACCATGTAATGATGAATGCGTGGGGGAGAAGCATTCATGTCCTGAGAACTGCACAGCAAAAGCAGAGAGGTGGCCTTGTGAGGTGTGGTGGCAGCTAGCCTCCAAGGTGGCTTCCCGTAATCCCCACCTGCTGGTATTGACATTTTGTGTCGACTCTTCCCCAGCTGAATAGGACTGGCTTGCGTAACCCATAGAATATTCAACAATGAAGATGGGTGATTCTGAGGCTTAGTCATGCAGACATTGCAGGTTATCTTCCTGGGTCTGCCTGTCCAGGCCACCTTCAGATATTCCCTCTAGGAGTCCATGTAGCAAGGCTGTGTGAGTGCCATCTTGGAAGCAAGTCTTCCCACTGTTCAGTCCTTCAAACCATTGCCGTCCTGCATAGCAGGGCAACTCCAACCCCCTGGAGACGCAGAGCTAGAGCTGCCCAGTTAAGTTGCTCTCACGTCCCTGAACCGCAGCTGCTATGTGAGATAGACAGTGTTTACTGTCATTTTAGGCCACTGAGTTTGGAGATAATTTTTTTTATGGTAGTAGATACAGCCTGGGATTTAAAAGAGTGAGTAATCTCATTTAAATATTGTTGAACAGATTGCAAAAAAGTTGCTTGCCTGTCTAAAAGGTATATTTTTCATTCTGTAGGCATGAGGGAGCCACGGAAAGGTTTTGAACAGAAGAGTACTTAGAAAGTAAGGCTACTGGAGAGTCTCTTACATGTGGAGTATTTACAAATGAACCAAATTCCATGTCATTTGGACCCGGAAAGCAGTCATGAAGGAATTAAATACCCTCCAAATACTTCTGCCTCATCCTTTTTTTTTTTTTCCTATTAAATCTGAACATCTTAAACTTATGTATTTGCTTTTTATTGCAATCATAGGAATCATATTTTATTTTTTATCTTTTTCTAATTTGTGTTGTTGTTAGGTGCTGTCGAGTCAGTATCTGACTCATAGTGACCCTCCGTACAACAGGCGAAACACGATTGTCAGTGCTTCTCTGCTATTCCTAGGGTTTTCAATGGCAGACAGATTTTTGGGAGTGGATTGCCGGGTCCGTCTCCCAGGCCTACAGTACCTGGTGTTCCCAGGTGGTCTCCCATCCAATTACTAACCAGGCCCGACCCTGCTTAGCTTCTGAGATCTGACGGGATCCGATGCCACAGGGCTATGGCTACACGCCTAATTTGTGTAGAGCTTTCTAATTTCAGCATTTCCACAAGGCTGGATAAGGATCCAAAAGATCAAATGACCTGTCCCAAGATGTTCCAGGGGCTAATTTGTGGGCTTCTTACCACCAAGATGTAGTTTATATAGCATGTGAGCACATGAGGATTAAGTGTCAGGCAAGCACAGATACAGAAGGGATAGAATGTAGTAGGAAAACTCTGATCTGGAGGCTCTGTTCTCCAGCCTTCTCATGGAGTCGAGTTACAAAGGGGGTTGGATTTCCAGCAAGACCTTGATATCCACTCAGTTGCCAAAAGATCCATTGCTTGTGACTCCCTGTGATACCCAGGGGGAATCTAGGGACCCATCCTGAGCTTCCGAGGCCTCTTCTGAAACTGTCAGTGAACAGCCATGACTGCAAAGCCACAGCCTTCCTGGAGAATGGGTGGGTGGAAGGAAAGCTTTCCTTTTATGTGAAATGAATCCAAGGTTAAAGGGAGTGGTCAAAAGTAGCCCCACATCTTTGGATTTTGCTTGACCCTTCCAAGGGCTGATGACAGAAATGGTGTCTCTGCCTATGACCTTTCTGTATCATGGGGGACCTAGTCCTGCAGGTGACCACAGAGCCTGCCATGCCGGGTTGGCTCTGCTTGGAGCCTGGGGGCAGAATGGTATAGTGGAAAGAACAGTAGGCTAGGGAGTCCTGAGTTGAAAGCCTGAGTTCTCACTATGCCCCTAATCGCTGTGTGGTTTGGGGCAAGTTGCTAAACTTCCCTGGGTCATGTTGTTCTTTTTGTTTTCTTTCTTTCTTTTTTGTGGTACTGAGGATTGAACCCAGGGCTTCACACATACCAGTCAAGTACTCTTCCACTGAGCTGCACTCCCAGCCCCTTTTTTTATTTTTTTGAGACAAAGTCTCACAAGGTTGTACTACCTGCCTCTGACCTCGAACTTGAGATCCTCCTGTACCTGCCTCCCAAGTCACTGGGATTACAGGCATGAGCCACTGCACCCGGGTTTGATCATAGTTTTCTTGTCCATAAATGGAGGAAGGGTTGGATTAGGTGCTTTCTAAGGTTCATGCTAATTACAACATTCTGTGACTTGTGGCTCTTTTTATGGAATGACTTCATCAAGATTGAGGTATCCTTTATCTCTAGGGAGAGCTTGGAGTGATAAGCTGACTCTATTGTAAGAAGAATAAGGCAAATATTACAACCAAAGGTGTTCCTTGAAAATTTTATGCTCTGTTATTAAACACAATAAATACCCATTTTCTAACTTAGTTTTCCCAGGCTTCTGTGTAAGGTGAACATTCTTTTGTAATTATAAGAATTCCTTAATTTCTATGACTTACAAAGGTTATAGTGGAAAAAATTAGAAAGGCTGCCGGGGAGTGCATTCAGAGTGTGTAAATAAGGAAATCTGGGCCATAGATTTGCTTAGTGTGCTTTCTATTCTGTTTAATAATTGCAATTTCAGTAAACCAGTATGATTTATAGCATCTCCTTAGCACATCGCCAGGGTTGCAGCCTCTTGCCTGATAATCAGGATGATCTTTGTTTTGGCGAAATGTTCTCATATATCCTCATCTGTGGATGTATACAAACATAATCGGATACTTCGGGATGGTAATTTGTACCTATTGTGAATTTTCATTTCAGTATTGGTGAGTGGAGGCATGGATGCTTACAGACTCGTTAAAGATACCCAACATCCACTAATTAATCACAGATTCTCTATTTTAGCTTTCGCTAATTGCTTCTCTTCTTCCCCAGGCTGGATTATTTTACATGCATTGTTTTTTCTCCTTCATTCAGAGGACCAGTGAAAATACAGTCAGATGAACAGAAAACCGAAGGGCCTAGATGATGTGGTTGGATGATAAAATCAAACTCTGGTGCTTGGAGAGTGGCTCGCCCTATTTGAGCATTGGGCTGCGCTTCAGACACTGGGCAGACCACAGGACCCAGCAATCAGTGGGGGCTGGGTATGTGAAAGGAGACTTTCTCTACCAGCCCTTCCCCTGGGAACCCATTTATACACTCCATAGATTGATTTTGTCCCCTTTCCTCCATTCCTTCCATTCTAAGAGGATTACACCCCCCCCCCCCATTACTTTCTGTCCAGGAATCCCCTAGTTCTACTTGAAAGGCATGTCTGTGACATTTCTGGTTGGATCAGGAACTGGCCGTGACCTGTAATGGGCTGGGGAAGTGTCACGTGTTTCTGGGTGACCAGCATCTTCCTCTCACACAGCCAGGGGGTGGTGTGAAGCCATTGCTACCTGGGCTGCAGAAAGGGCCAAAGAGACACTAGAATGCTTGAATGAAATCAGACCTTTCCTAAACTCTGACTTGAAACAGAGCCTGAAGCCAAACTCTAAGCTGTGGTTCATAAACTGCATGCATCAGAATCTTGCAGGGGATATGTCGAAATCCAGTTGTGACTGCATTCTGTGGAGTTTCCAGGTCCGTAAATTGTGCAGAAGGGCCCAGAATTTGCACTAATAACAAGTTGCTAGACTCTGGGATGCTCCTGGTCCTGGGACCACATGTGGAGAATCACTGTCCTAAGCCTTGTCCCAATGTGGAAGGGTTTGAAATCAGGCCATGGTCCTTCTCACTTCTATGGCTCTGTTGACCCAGCTCGGTTCTGACCTCCTGCCTCTCATGTGAGGTCCTGGATATGTGGCTCCTATCCTGTCCTTCAGACCCAGAGAGCTCCAGACAGTGATGACCACGTCTGAACTCTAGGGTGCCCCTGCACACAGGGTAAAGCCAGAGATGTAGTGCAGAATTTGTGATCTGCTGCTACCTCTGCAATGTTGCCACTTAATCTTGAAATTGCTAGTCTTATGTGGGGGGCATTTTTACTTTTCTCTGGGAGAACTTGGAACACAGAAAGTGTAAATTACTTGTCCAGAAAGTAGCAGCACTGATATTTGAACCTAGGGCTCTGGCTTCAGTGTTCTTCATCCACATCTCTCTTTCTCCTCAGTTCATTTTCACCACCCCCTCTCCTCATTATGAATACTCTTAGGTGGAGTTTGAATTATGACTTCAATACATATGCATATGCCTGCAGCCGTACCACTGTCTCATCCGATCCCATCAGATCTTGGAAGCTAAGCAGGGTCAGGCCTGATTAGTCCTTGGATGGGAGACCACCTAGGAATACCAGGTGCTATAGGCTTGGGAGAAGAACCAACAACCCACTCCCCAAAACAATCAGCCATTGAAAACCTTATGAATAGCAGACAAGCACTGACAACAGTGCTGGGCCTGGCACAGTGTCAGGAGTGTTTCATCTGCTGTACATAAGGTCATTATGAGCCGGTCCAAACTCAACAGCACCTAACAACACCACCACATATGTATATATTCATATATATGAATATGTGCACCCATGTGCACGATCATATACACGTGCACATACTCCTTTGCTTCATTGTTAACATTTTGCATTTATTTTTATCATACTATGTGACACGCATCCTTGTAAGCTGCCCTCAAGCAGTTAGGAGTAGGGCAAGGAACACATATATACCACCAAGCACGGTGAACACAGGTTTACCCACATCATTCATCCACTACTAGCTGGGTTTTTCCTCTATACCTTGTATTAGGTCTGGGAAAAGGACTTTTTGGTAGCTGAGGACTTATCCTCTGTGTTAATCTATGCTCTTGACTGTCATCAGTAAGTGCAGTTGCAATTGCCTTTGCCTACCCTGACCCCACCCAGTACCTCTCCATGGAGGAGGAGATCCATGTATCACTTAGTTCTGGTGGGAGACAGTTGACAGGACTGTGCTGACACATTGACATTGCCATTTGAGAAACCAGGAAGGAGCCCTGCAGCTCTGAAGGGACGTGAAGGTTTGTAGACTTCATACATATTAAGAACAGTGCAGAGATTTTTTGTATTTTATTTTATTTTTAGTTTGAATTGTCATTGTCATTTCCTTTCCTAAAGAAAACAGCTCCCCATCTCCACCCCAATGAATGGAAAAATAACCAAAAAAACCCGAAGCTACACATTCTGGCATCTGTTGAAGGCCACAGTGAAGCACAAGGCTGGATTGCAGAAGGAGTGCTACTAAGAAGGGGGAAAGGTGGTAGCTATAGGCCCCCCAGGAAGCAAACACTTCCGGGAAAATAAAAAATTGCTTGTCTTTGCTTTTTAATTATCAAAGGATGCAGCAAAGTATGTCAGTGACTCTTGGCCCATCTCTGAAGCTGTTTCCTGGTTAGGTGGCATTTTGACTTTTTCCTTCATTCCTGTTCTGCAGGTATTATGGGAACTTTACCATCAGAAGAACATCATAAAGATATTTGTTAAAAGTCTGTAACAACTGGTTAGCTTCTGTAGGGGCTCAGTCATGACGCCCTGTCCTGGTGCCTCTCACCTAGGCACTTTCTGAGGTTGGGGAATATGTGTAAGGGGTGCTGAAGAGAGCTGAGAGCAATGACCGTCCAGGAGTCAGGCAGAGCTCTCCCTCCCCACTCACACACAGCCACTAACCAAAGTTCATGTTCTTAGGGGCCAGTGAAAGAGCTGTCCAGTACCTGGCTGTGCCCACAGGAGGCAGAACAGGTTTTGGGAGTAGCAGCCAGATCAGTTTTCAGTTCAAAGTAAATTAATAGGACCAGTGCCTACAGAAATCAAAGAATTTAGGTTTGCCAAAGGATACAGTTCTCCTGTTATGTGAATCACCATGCTATACCAAATTGTGCAATGAAAACCAAAGGGCTTATGAGGGGAAGGGGGTTGTTGAAATGGTTCAGCAGTTCTTAAACATAGGTATGGTACTTTTCCTAGGAAAAACTTTGCTTGTTTGTGGAAGAGGGCACTGGGAGGGTTGCCGCTCATGGGTTGCTGGGAAGTGGTGGAAAGAGGATTTTCTGACATTGGGAGAGTTGTAACTAACAGCAGATGTGCGTGGGGCTCGTGACACCCAGTGGGCTAGGTAGCTGGTGGGGGTAGAGGCATGTGTGCGTGCTTGGTTCAGCAAGGTGTGGTTTTCTCTGGTCACCTCATGTTTTGCATGGATGAGATCACTAATAAACACAAAATTTGCATTACACTTAAATTGTTTCCTAATTTGTCACTTGCATTGAAAGAAATTTGTGTTTTTAAGATAAGAATCAGAGGGGCTAGGAGTGTAGCTCAGTGGCCTGCAGTGCCCAAGGCCCTGGATTCAATCCTCAGCACCAATAAACCAACAAACAACAAACATCACAGTGGAGTAAAGTTGACTTTATGGTCAGTTTTCAGAGTAGGAGTAGACCCTCCCCAGACCTTTCTTTTTCCCTGAATACTTGAAGGCCCTCTGTGAGGGAGCCACGCAGGGAGGACTCCTTTATACATTATATCCATCTTCTACACAATTTTAAGGAATATTTACAAACAAAGTTTCCTCTCAGCTCCACAAGACTAACAAATGTTAATTTTTTCAAGTCCACATAAGAATCTTCCATGTTTCACCATGGCCTTGTCAAGATGACACTGTCTCCCCTCACCCCCGTATCACTATGACTGGGTGTTTTCTCCTTAGTGCTTTTCCTTGACTGATAACCTGAGGTGGCATCTGTGGAATTGTTGTTGTTGGGTGCCATCAAGTCGGGTCCGACTCATTGCGACCCTCAGGGTTTTCAATGGCTGATTGTTCCAGGATTGCTTGAGGAGTGGATCGCCACGTCCTTCTCCTGTTTTTGTGGTGCTGGGTCCTCAGAGAGTGCAGAGCAGCGCTCTACCAACTGAGTTGAACCCCAGCCCCTACTGTTGAATTAGCTCTGTATTACTTGGTGAAGTGAATCTGTGCTCATTTGTTCTGGGTATATGGGGGGTTCCCACGGTCTCATTTGTTGATTTCAGGCTGCTGTGTTTACCGGACATTGCTGAGCCGATCCTGCATGCAGAATGCTTAACGGTTAAATGTGGGCCTCTCTAGGTATTCTAGCTTTTCAGGTCCATTTTGAGAAAAAGAAAAAGTTCATATGGAGAGAGAAGTAGCTCTACATCTTTGAGCCCGTATTTACAGAAGAGCTACACCTAGGAAAAGCATAGTCAAGGTGGTGTCTTTGGAGGAAGCATCTGGTGTTTCCAGATGATCAAATCTTTGTCTTCCTGGTAGATGTGACAGCTGGGTTCTCATGGGTGTTTTGGGGTTGTGAAGAGATGTGATGAAATAAAATAATGAATCATATCACTAACATAACTGTGGTAGGAGTGTAGGAATTTCTCTTTTTTCCTTTTTATAACAAATGTAGGTTTAGGAGTCAGGCTCAGGTGGTAGAGTGTTGCTCTGTGCTCTCTGAGGCCCTAGGTTCAACCACCAGCACTGCAAAAATGGGAGAAGGACCTGGCAACTCACTCCTGAAACAATCTGCCATTAAAAACTCTATGAATAGCAGAGAAGCACTGACATAGTGCTGGGCATGGCAGTGTCGGGGAGTGTTTCATTCTGCTGTGCATAGGGTCGCTGTGAGTTGGGCAAATGAAGCCAAACAATAATAGCAAAATTAAATCCTAGAATGTAGGGCTAGAAAGAAATATGAAGAAGACACTTTATCCCACAGCTCAGCATATGATCAGGAAACTGAGGCTGGCAGGTGTAAGAAACAGTGACTAGGCAGAGCCTCTGGCTAGCTATAATGTAACCGAACAAGTGCTTAACTGCTAGGGTTCTCGCTTGCTATCTTTGGATGGTAGCACTGTTTTTTGCAATTCTGTCAGCTTTGACCACTCATTTCAGATCCCAGGCCACCCTCCCATAGCTGCGTGGCTCCCCTTTACTCCAGGACTTGCTGCACCTGCCTGATTTGAATCCCCTGCCTGCTGCCTCTGTTTTATTTTTTAAAAATCTGGGGAAAATGAGAGTTGCTTGTCTTCAGAGCACCAGGTGCCTTATTTCCTTGGTTGATGTCCCCTCTTAGCTCCACGGACAGACATGAGTATGACTATTTGAGAGCAGTAGAGCTAGTCTCCTATATATGGAAGCCTTTCTTCCTCAGCAGCTTTGGTTTATCTAGTCAGTGAAGTCCTCAGATGTGTGAGAAGAACCTTAACGAGAAACCCCAGAAAACTGCAGGGGAAAAAAGTGTTTATCTTCTTAAGATTTTTCTAAAAATAAGTTGGAAAAAATAGATTTTAAGGAATGCTTAGAATGAAATATTTAAGACATAAAGTGTTTATATGCTATTGTATAGCCTTTAACCCTCAAAATGAATTTAAAAAACTATATAATTGGAGGACATTCATAAAAGACAATGAGAAGTGTTGTTGTTAGGTGCCATGGAGTTGGTATCCAACTCATAGTGACCCTATGTACAGCAGGCAAAATGCTATTGCCAGTGCTTCTCTGTTGTTCATAGGGTTTTCAATGGCTGATTGATTTTTGGAAGTGGGTTGCTGGGTCTGTCTCTTAAACCTACAGCACCTGGTGTTCCCAGGCGGTCTCCCATCCAAGTACTAACCAGGCCTGACCCTGATTAGCTTCCAAGACCTGATGGGATCAGATGCCACAGGGCTACTGCTGCAGGCAATGTGAAGTATTAATTTAGTACAATTCCAGTATCCCAAGCATCAGCTGAATAATGGTATTAACTGCAGCAACTAAAACTCATTGAGTACTAACATGGGGCCAAGTTTTATTACACATGGCTTATGTGGAATAAATTACTCCTTCATGAAATCCCATGAGGAAGATACCACTATTGGTACACCATTTGATGGGGGGGGGGAAACTGAGGTTCAGAGAGGCGACTTTCCTTTCATCAAGCCAAACTGCTAATCATTTGAGGAACTGAGGAGCAAAGCCAGGCTCTCTGCTTCTAAATTTTCACTCCCAGCAGAAATGAAGGAAGGAGCTAGAAGCACATGGTTTAGACGTGCCTCTCTCATGAACCAGGCATGTCAGGGCTTCCCTCCAAGCACTTTTGTTATCTGTTAGAGGGAAATAAAAAATAACACACATGTTCGCTTTCTTGCAAATTTGTTGTGATAGTCTTAGAAGATGGGGGAAGGAAGAAGTGTTTAATGAGCATCTACTATAGGAGAAGCACTCTGGCAGGTATGTTTCATAAACATCACTAGTAGCTGCCTCGGCTATTGTTATTGCTGTTATCAATTTCACTGTTGACTCTCACGGCACTGCCATTTTCAGAAGATGGATTCATTGCCATCTGTTCCCATGTGTGGGTGTTTCTTGTTGCCTGTCTTACTCAACAGATTTCACTGGGGGTAGGCGGCTATTTTTAAAGCAATACATGTTATTTGTAGAAAAACTAGGCAAAGGATCTGAACAATTGGTCCACAGAGAAGGAAACTCAAAAGGCTATCAAGAGCCAAGTGTGGTAACGCACGCCTACATCACAGCACCAGGGAGACTGAGGCAGGAGGATCTCCAGTTCAAGGCTGGCCTGGGCTACATAGTGAGACCCTGGCTCCAAAAGCCAAATCAGGGGGAGAAGGCCATCTAACACTGGAAGAGATAGGCCGAGTCATCAGCAATTAGAGAAATGCAAATGAAATCAGTAGTGATATATTATTGTATAGCATTTTAGAGAGTTCAGTTATACCAAGTGTGACGGGCTGGTAGGAGTGTCGACTGATTTCATCATTTTGGAGAGCCAGTTGGCGCCATTGTTCAAATTAGGGCCAGTTCCACGCTCAGAGATGAATGAACACGTGTTAGGGGTGTGTGTGTGTGTGTGTTTGTGTGTGTGTGTGTGTGTGTGTGTGTGTGTGACATAATAATAGAACATAAAATATTCACATTTGTAAGAGGTGGTGGTTGTTAGGTGCCACTGAATTGGGTCTGACTCATAGCCACCTTCACAGGGATGGCTGATTGTTTTGGGATTGCTTCGGAAGTGGATAGCCACGGCCTTCTCCCATTTTTGGGGTGCTGGGGATCAAACCAAGGGCCTCAGAGAGCACAGAGTGGCACTTTACCAACTGAACTAAACCCCAGCCCATGATAAGAGGTAGTTGGTGGTAACCCATGTTTCTTGTGCTAAGAAAGTAGGTAGTTATCACTTGGTGAGAGAGCATAAACCAGTCCAGTGCAGCAGGTGGAAGCAGTTGGCCAGGTGAGTATTTATCACCATGGGTGGGTCTCAGGGGCATGGTGCCAAGGGAAAAGTGAGAGGAACAAAGAGATATAGTGAGGAACCCTTTCCTCATGTTAAAGTTCAGGCAAACAGAATGATACGCATTCCTTAAGAGTCCACACCAAGGAGATCCCTGTTACGGACATCAGTGTGGCTGTATGAAGTCTCTCTGAGGGATGGAGCAGACAGTGGGGATAAAAAGGGGAACAATAAATAAATAAAGCAAGAAAGAATCTTACAGGCACCAGTGAAGATAATGTATTGTAAACTTAGGGGAATGATTAACTCAGCCTCCTGGAAAAATGAATGAATATATATTAATGTGTATGTATACCTGCATACATACAAGATATTTATTTGCATAAATCAATGAATGGGGTCAGACTCCATGTACTCTTTTGGCATCCTGGCTGTGAAAATGGACTAAGTTCTCTCTGTTCCAATTCGGGGATGCTCTCTCCTGGGGGTGAATATTATATAATCAAATTGAGACAAATTATAAACTGATGTGTGTTCTGCACAACCCAAAACATTCTGCTGGAAGCTCTTAGTGTCAACTATGAGATACCTGTGCTTTCAAAGGAAAACGTATCTGCATTTGGACTTATTTACATTGAATTCTAGCGATGCTCATTTTGCCTTGGCATGCTGGAATCATTTGAGGGTTCAGACCATTTCGCAGGCTGGTAGTTTAAGAACAGAATGCTATAGCATCCAATGAATCTTGGTTTGAAATGAAACAAGTGAGGTTGAGACTTGGTCTGATGTTCCAGGGAGCCATCCCACACGAGTAACCTAATGGCTTCTGATAGGCTAGAGTGGAGCAATGCCTGAGGACCATTTGCTCTAAAGCAAGTAAATCAGTGAGTGACAGAGTTCTGAGCCTTAGTCTCTGTTTTGCATCTGGACTGTGACAACCCTTAATAAAGAGTGCATTCTTTTCTGCCAGACACTGGGCACAACTTCCCTAGGGAAGAGAGCAATGTCCAGGCCCATTACAAACCAATGGAAACCTCAGATCTCAAATCACTGTACCCAGAGCTGAGATTCACACAGCGCCACTGGCTGCTGTTTCCATGGGGATCACTGCCGATTTTGCAGGTCCTTCCTCATGAACTCCTCCTTGACAGGTTGACACGCATTGCCTTTCCTAAGGTGTGTGGAGAACACCTCTGCATCTATATGCCTGTATCTATTTACTGGTGTCTAAATTGTCATGTTTTACTCTAAATTCAGAAAATATCAAATGGTATCATTAATATCTCATGCAAGTAAAATTTTGCTAAAGATCATTCAAAAGTGACTGCAGCAGTATATAGATAGGGAACTGCCAGAAAAATCAACCAGGATTCAGAAGGGGGCAGGGAACCAGGGACATCATTGCTGATGTCAGGTGGATATTGACCAAAAGCAGAGAAAACAGAAAGATGTCTATCTATGTTTGACTCACTGTGCAAAGGCATTTGACTGTGTGGATCACAACAAATTGTGAAGAACATTGCAAAGAATGGGAATACCAGAGCACTTAATTGTACTCATAAGGAATTTATACATGGACCAGGAGGCAGTAATTCTAACAGAACAAGGAAACAAGGCTTGGCTTAAAGTCAGGAAAGGTATGCATCAGGGCTATATCCTTTCACTTTACCTCTTCAATCTTTATGCTGAACAAATAATCCAAGAAGCTGGACTTTATGAAGAAGAATGCGGCATCTTGATTGGAGGAAGACTCATTAACAACATGTGTTATTCAGATGACACAACTCTGCTTCCTGAAAGTGAAGAGGACTTGAAACATTTACTGATGAAGATCAAAGAACACAGCCTTCAGTATGGGTTGTGCCTTAGCAGCAACAAACAAAAATCCTTACAACTGGGTCAGTAAGCAACTTCATGATGAATGGAGAGAAGATTGAGGTTGTCCAAGATTTTGCTTTGCTTCATTCTATAATCAACATCCACAGAAGCAGAAGTCAAGAAATCAAAAGATAGATTGCACTGGGAAAAGCTGTTTCAAAAGATTTCTTTAAAGTGTTGAAAAGTAAAGATGTCACACTGAAGATGAATATGCACCTGACTCTTGCCATGATATTTTCAGTCACATCATATGGTTGTGAAAATTGGACGTTAAATAAGGAGACAGCAGAAGAATTGATGCTTTTGACTATGGTGCTGGAGAAGACTATTGACCGTACCATGGACTGCAAAAAGAACCAACAGATCTATCCTAGAAGTGCAACCAGAGTTTTCCTTGGAAGTAAGGATGGCTAGACTGCATCTTACGACGTATTTTGGACATATTGTCAGAAGGGACTAATCCCTGGAGAAGGATATCATATTTGGGAGAGTGGTGGGTCAATTAAAAAAAGGAAGACCCTACACCAGATGGATTGCCACAGTGTCTGCAACAATGGGCTTAAACCTAAAAAAGATCATTACCTGGCACAGAGCTGGGGAGTGTTTTGTTCTGTTGCACATAGGGTCACTATGAGTAGGACCTGACTTGATGGAACCTAACAACATCAAATTGTCATGTTTTACTATAAGTCCAAAATCGGAAGGCATGGGGCATTCATGCTTTGAACTTAATAGATGCTAAATGATGATTTGTTGGGTTAGATTTGATGTATTAGATTTTGAAAGAAATCAGAGACTTCAGTCATTCTCACACTGTCCTTCAGTTCCCTGTCACTGGCTGTTGTTTCTCTTAAACAGTTCCAGTTGCTCTTTGGAGTAGTCAGCAAGTGTGTGAATTTGCACTCTCTAATCCACAAAGTCTTATAGGTGAGCAAGCGTTCAGGAAGCTGTTTCAAAAGTACCCATCTTTAGGTTTTATGGTAAAGCCTTTCTGGAGGAGGAAACAGCATGGACTTAGCAGGTTTCTGACTACTTACAAGATTGTCTGGTCTGTGGTGGTTGATCAATGGTTCCCACACCCAGCTAACCTTCCTTTGAGATTCCAGTGCCCACCAGTTGTGGAAACTACTCAGTGATATAATCTGAAGACCATTTTAAAATTTTGCAATCTTGAAATTTTCTAAGTATAAACTATTAAAATTTGCCATATTTTTGCTATGTCTCTGATGAAAACAACCATGTTAAAATAATCACTATATATCCCCCATGTTAAAATATTACTTATGGTTTCAGAAGACCATAAGCCTTTAAGTGGAATCATTCTCTCTAAGAGGATGGGAAAGAGAGTACCCAGAGTTTTGGAGGTAATTTAATTATGCATTTGCGTTAAGTTCTGTGTTTACAAAATACTCAGTTGTCTCTCCTTTTTCCTTACACGCCTTCCCACCCCCTTCCCCCAATGAACATCTCAAATTTTGTAAGAAATAAAAATTCAGAACAATAGGTCATTTGCTCCAGATGTTACCCCAGTACTGTGTTTCTCCCTAGTAGAGGAGCAGATGCAGATAAAATTGTACTTGGCATCTGAAAAGTCCCTGTCTGGGAACCTAGTAAATCTCTTGTGAAGTCACAGGGGGACTGAGGGGTGACCCAGAGGTGTTGATTCTTCTGCCCAGGGTCCTGCTTCCTGCAGCTGTAAGTAGGTCATGCGCAAGGGGGATATCTGTTTATATAAAGTAAGGGTGTGTAAAAGGCCTTGTCATTTACTTAGGAAGTGAGGTGTGTGGTCATCACTATGTACCAAGAATGGGAAGGTTGGATGTGATGTCACAGCATATCATTTTCAAATGGTGTGACCTTGATCACATCATTGACCTCTTTTACCTGTAAAATGAAGACACCTGCCTTCCCTGTCTCACAGGTAGTCATAAAATAAGATAATGTTTATTAGTATTCCTTGTAGTCTCTGTAGTGCTTTGGAAATATACTAGCTCCATATACCAAGGTCTGATTACCAAGGTCTGATGACTGCCTAGGGTGGAAGAAGCGTCTTCTCACCTGTGCTTTTCCTGAGTCAAGATCATCAACTCATCTCTGTCTCTGTCAGCCTTCTCCATTTGAAAAAGCTGTCAGGGCCCATCCCAGAATTTGAGACAGGAGGGGAAGGAAAAATAACGTGGCAGAAAAGGGAGGGGAAGGGGGGCAGACACTCCCCTCCACCCACTCCTGGCCCCATTCAGCAGACTGCCTTCATTCAGCAGTTCTTTCCTGCTTTGTATGCAGAGACAGAGCCTCGTGTGATAACGTGGGAGAACAACGGAGTATACACACATTTAAAAATATATCCAGATGCAGTTGGCTGCAGCCATCTGACACAGCCTGGTTCTCTCTTCACAAATGTAGTTCATTCATACTCCATTAATTGATGCTCCTTAATAATTTCTCTAGGGGAAGTCTGCAGTTTATTTTATCTGTGAAGAAGGGGGCAACGGAGCAAATGAATGGTAAATACCTTTGCTAGGAAACATGTTAACCTGCTGGAGAGGAAGATCTGTTTTCAAATGTCTTCCTTGCATCTATTTGCATCCTAAATGTGTGGTGATGATGAGTGATTTTAGTCATTAAAGTAGTCCTGGGAGGGTTGCTACTTAACAATATTTTATTAGCATTTAATTTGAATTACTCTAATAAAATTCCATGTCTTTAAAACTCGTCCATAATTCAATATTGTCACACATTTCTTCCTTCTATCAGTATAAATCTGTTTTAAGGTATTATTGTCATTAATTACGCACCCCTAGGTCCCTTGCCTGCAACGGTAGCCCTGTGGCATCCGATCCCGTCAGATCTCAGAAGCTAAGCAGGGTCAGGCCTGGTTAGTCCTTGGATGGGAGACCACCTGGGAACACCAGGTGCTGTAGGCTTGGGAGAAGGACCCAGCAATCCACTCCTAAAAATCAATCAGCCATTGAAAACCCTATGAATAGCAGAGAAGCACTGGCAATAGTGTTTCCCCTGTTGTATGTAGGGTCGCTATGAGTCGGATATAGACTCAATGGCGCCTAACAACAACAACAAGGTCCCTTAGATTCTGTCTGGCACAGTTACATCCTTTGGAATAACATTTTCAATTTTCCTTTGATTCCTTAAGATAAAATTGTCCTGCACTTAAATAGCATCACTGAGATTTGGATACAGAGAAGAGTTGTCTGGAAGAAACCAACCAGGAGCTGGGCCACCCAAACAACTGAGGGTTTTCCAGGTTCTTTTCCAGGCCTGGCTACACTCCACCGGTCGCTTTCCCAGTAATCATATTCTAAAGGTGCACTGTCTTTTAATAAACCTTGTCTGAACTCTCTTTGAAAACTTCTGTGTTGGGTATAAAATCTTTTATACACAGACACAAATGAACCGAAGTATTTGCTGCTGCCAGCGTGATTTTGCTGCTGCTGGTCTCCTGGACTAGAGTTCACCAGCCTCCCCGGGAACATGCACACTCATATCTTTGGGGTTTTCTTTTATGGTTCACAGAGACTATCATTTACTACTGCTGTTCTTAGGTGTCATCGAATCAGTGTCCAATTCATAGCAACCCTACGTATAATAGGCAAAGCACTATTGTCAGTGCTTCTTTGCTATTCATAGGTTTTTCAATGGCAGGTTGATTTTTGGGAGTGGGTTACCAGGTCCTTCTCCCAAGCCTACAGTACCTGGTGTCCCCAGCTGGTCTCCCATCCAAGGACTAACCAGGCCCGACCACCCTTAGCTTCCAAGATCTGACAGGATTGGTCGCCACAGTGGTAGCTGGTAGTGGTAGTGGTGGCTTTTTAGTATTAAGTATTCTGTATCATGATAGAAACTCCACCAGAGCATTGTATTGAAAGCGTTATCCGCATTCCTCCCATCCTCCCATCTTTCCACTCATATTCCAAATGTTTGGGCGGGTGTTACCTACTGTGGGCCAGCCAGGCAGAGAGAAGAGGGGTCCTGCCCCTGTCCTCCTCACATTTATTGTACAAACCACTTAACATTTATTTATTTATTTTTGTGTGGTACGAGGGCGTTAAACTCAGGGCCTCATGCTTGCATGCTTTGCAAGTGCTGGTATCTGCACTTCAGCCCTGCTGGTATCTGAAATACCAGTGGCATAGCTTTCAGCGTCACTGCAACACGCAAGCCCCCAAAGCATGGCAAGCTGACAGACACATGGGGGATCTGACCTGGGGACTCATCTTAAAGACTCAGTTCTCTCAATCTAAATGGGAGATTTGGAATCTTCAGGACCTTAAGCATTTGTTGGGAGAGTATTATAATGTAGCATGTTTCACAGACACTCCATTAAATCTAGGATCTAGAGAATTCCAAAACAGCACCAACTTCCAATTTATTTTATTCTCCTTTCTTGAATTAACATCTGGAATCTGTCCTTAACAGCTCGTGGGCGAAAAGCCACGACTCCGACCAAAGTCAGTGCTAATTGGGAAATAAATCACCTGGTTTGCTATAGTAAAAATGGAGGAAACGCCTACAGAGTTATCTGTCGTTTGGATTCATTCTTTCATTCTTTGTAGTATATTTCCAGGGTCTCAAAGAAGCTCCTCTGTCTGCCAGGATGCTCTTGGAAGCGTCTTGTTTTACATATGGTAAAAATAGAGCACTTCTTTTGACAGGTGAGTTCACTTCTTGTTACGGGGGAAAGCCGGAAAGCCGTCACAACAGTCATTATGTCTGGCTTTCAGAGATTTCCTGGAGTTAGGAGAACAATAGACAGTGAAAATGGTAGTCAAGAGCATTCTGGGGTTTTTATAATGAGCACTATGGGAAATTTTTTTTTTGAGTTTGTAAGAAAAAAGTAGGAATATTTGGGAGGTTGGGAGTAAGTGAATCATTATATTCCATATTTTAAAATGGAATGTTCTTTCTAGCTTTTGGAAGATGAAGAAAATGAATTTTGTGCCATGGTTCCCATTTTCTTGTTATGGAGTTCATAGTGACCGAGGGGAATTCCTCTTCCGCTATCCCTCTTCATGTTTGGTTAAACCCCCCGGGAAGACACATTTGCAGCTTCTTCTCCTCTTTGATTAAACATCATTTAGAATTCTTGAATGCAGTTTATTGGTTCTTTTTCTATGTGTACAGAGCTTCTGGGGCTTCTGATATATCATTTAGCAGCAGGAGTTATTTCTCTGCTTCTTGGTTGTGGTGGTTGTTAGGTGCCACGGAGTTGAGTCCAACTCATAGTGACCCGATGTAGGACAAAATGAAACATTCCCTAGCACTATGTCAATGCTTCCCTACTATTCATAGTGTTTTCAGTGGTTGCTTGTTTCAGGAGTGGGCTGGCAGGTCCTTCTCCCATTTATTGCAGTGCTGGGGATTGAACCCAGGGCCACAGCACAAAGCAGCACTCTACCCACTGAGCTAAACCCCAGTCCCTCTCTGCTTCTTATCCCTCTTCAAAATAAATAAATAAATAAATAAATATATAAATATATAAATAAGGGGTTCAGACATTAGCAAGAGATGTTTATTTTAGCTTATCTGTTACTTATGATAATGTCTGTCGGTGTAGCTTCATAATTTTTTGTCTTCATTTATATGTCCCGAATGTGATTCCTTAATCTCTAGTAAACTCGTGATATATTTGCCATGCCCACCACGTTAAAGGTACAAGCTTTGTAAACAGTTTGTGGGAGTTGCTGCTCCACTTCTGTAACTCTTTGCTTCCTGCTGGAGCTGCACATGGTTTCAGAGACCCCTGTGGTAGTTTCCCAGGGACACCTGAAGGGTAACAACAACCTGCTGTCTTTGTTTATTTACTTATTTTGAAAACCTATTAATACAAAGCCTACAGCCATAACACTGTGGTTTCTGATCCCTGTCAGATCTTGAAAGCTAAGCAAAGTCGGGCCTGGTTAGTCCTTGGATGGGAGACCACCTGGGAACACCAGGTGCTGTAGGCTTGGGAGAAGGACCTGGCAACCCATTCCCAAAAAACAATCAGCCATTGAAAACCCTATGAATAGCAGAGAAGAACTGATAATAGTGTTTCATCTGTTGTTCGTAGGGTTGCTATGAGTCGGACACTGACTTCATGGCACCTAACAACAACAACATTAATACAAAGGCAGTTAAGAATTTTTAACATGTTCTTAAAGTGTAAGACTTTTTTGTTTTGAAAATATTTTTTAAAAAGCTATAAAGTAAAAAGAGTATTTCCTCTTAATTCCTAACTATCATTCTTTATAATTACCCCTTAGTAAAATTCTGCATATATTCCAGAAATGGTCCAATGTGCTCTACATACACAAGCACACGTGTTCACACATATGCATACATAGATCCATATCCATATAACACCCATCTGAGCTTATATAAAGTCTACAGCTGTATCATCCTGGTGTCTGATCTCATCAGATATCAGAGGCTAAGCAGCGTTGGGTCTGGTTAGTACTTGGATGAGACACTGCCTGGGAACACCAAGTGCTATATGCTTGGGAGAAGGACTTGGCAGTCCAATTGCAGAAAAATCACTGAAAACACCATGAACAGCAGAGAGGCACTGACATAGTGCCATGGATGGCACAGTGTCAGAGAGTGTTTCACTCTATTGTACAGGGTTGCTATGAGTCAGACCCAACTCAAGGGCATCTAACAACAATAACAACAAGGTTACATAAGTATGTGTATGGATACATACATATACATATATATGGATATGGGTACATATATGTATATATATGGATCCTGTTGTGTAAAATAGTTTCTTAGCAAATATGTGGGATGTCTGCTGTATGGTATTCCACTATGTTCGCATATCATACGTTAACTTCTATTTATTAACATTTGGGCATCTCTGATTTTATTCTGTTGTAAACAGTGATGCAGTAAACACCCACGGACTTATCTTTTTGTATTTTTGTAAAATTTTTGTAATATACATTTCAAAACAAGTTACTGATGAAAAAGTATGTGCATTGTTGGCATCACCAAATATTGCCAAATTGTCCTAACAAGGGACTGCTTTGCTTTGTACTTCCACCAACAAAGTACTACTTCCACCAACAAAGTGGGGTGCTCCTGGTCAGGCCCAGATATTACTGGCAGAGTGCCGCACACATAAATACCTTTATACCTCTACCACAACTGCCTTGGGACCCTTGGGAGCATGGTGAGCGCAGCAGAGGAGAAAGAAAAGCCTTGGGATGTTTTCCTTTACAAACACACACAGCTCTTTGCTGCCTCTGCCTAAAGAAGGGTGGGGAACCCAGCGAGGTTGCAATAGAAGTGTTGCAGCTCCTGGAGCTGCCCTGTGAATGGCGGCAGTAATGAACAGCTCCCCCATTGCTGTTTCCACTGAGGCTCTTCTGCTGAGGGTCGTTGTCCAGAGAGCACTGGTCCGGTCCATAGAGAGCTCTTGTCTGATGCCAGCAGATGAGCTGAGCTGAAAGAACTGGGGAACTGCAGCTGCTTAAATAGCCTTGGCTAACCAATCACTGTGGGCTGGGATTTAGCTCAGTGGGTAGAGCATTGCGCTGCAGTCTCTGAGGCCCTGAGTTCAATTCCCAGCACCACAAAAATGGGAGAAGGGCCTGGCAATCCACTCCCAAGGCAATCCCAAAACGCTCAGCCATCGAAAACCCTATAAGGGTCACTATGAGTCGAATACCGACTCGATGGCACCTAACAACAACAAACCAATCACTGTATAGGATTAATTGAGCAATCACAAGAGAGGAACCGAAAAAGTTTTGCAAAACACCCCATCAGGTTGCAGTGGGAATTTTGTGGGGGCTTGCCTGGGCAAGCCTGGGCATGTCCCTGGCTTGCCTTTTCTGGCAAGTCCCTTTTACTTTTCTAATTTAGCTATTAAGGCTTCTTGTGCAGTTTCATAAGAATTGGGGTTTTGGCCTAAATTGTCCAGATTTATCCCTACATACAAGAATGTCGTGTTTCCCCACACCCTTGTCCACACTGAATAGAAAAAAAATAGTTTGTTAGTAGGATAGGTGAAGAAAGCATCAATATTATTAATTTCCCTTTTTAGTTCCAGTGATATCTAAGGTTTATTTCAGTAAGTGCTCACAGAGCCCTTATTGTGTGTCTTTACTGGAATAGGATCTGCTAACCAAATAGTGTCCTTGTCCTTCAAAGCCATGGAAGTAGCTAAGAGGCCTTTTTGAGAAGAAATTCAAAGCTTGCAAGCATAGAAAAGTGAGTCCTTTGCTCCCTGCTGGCAGAAGGTGGTTGTCTTATAAGCAGTGGACAGGGTCCACCCATGTCGATTCTTCCTTCTGTTCTGTTCCTAAGTTAGTAACTCTCCTTTTCTTCAACATTGGCCACACTTTCTTCATAGAAGGCAGTTGCCTGCAGCTAGCACTAGTAATACTTGTCCAGTAGCTCCTGTTCTTCACCAGGACCTGACTTGATTATTTCACTGGTTGCTTGTAGGAACGAGCACTCCATGCTGGCTTCTGCTCTAAAGGGCACCAGGCTTGCATGGAATCCTTTCAGCACAGCTCCCTGAGAGCCTGAGCCACAGCTACTTCATTGTTTAAGCTTCTCCACCCATAGGGATTGACACAGGAAGGATTTCACTTTGTTGCTGTTAGGTGCCATCCAGTTGGTGTCCTACTCATAGTGACCCCACGTACATCAGGGGAAACAGCATTGTCAGTGCTTCTCTGCTGTTCATAGGATTGTCAATGGCTGATTGTTTTTTGGGAGTGGGTTGCCGGATCCTTCTCCCAAGCCTATAGACCCTGGTGTTCCCAGGCAGTCTCCCATCCAAGTACTAACCAGGCCTGACCCTGCTTAGCTTCTGAGATCTGATGGGATCGGATGCCACAGTGGTATGGCTACCAGCATATTTCACTTTAGGACATTCAGATTAGACCCTTTGAGTCTCTTCCTTCCTTTTTTCCTTCCTTCCTTCCTACCTTCTTTCCTTCCTTTTCTCATCTCTTCTTTTCTTTTCTTTTTCTTTTTTTGCAGTTCTTTGAGATTGAACCCAGGGCCTTGTATGTACTTTGCAAGTGCTCCATCACTGGACTTCACCACCACCCCTGCCCCTTTTTTGTTTTTATTTTGAATCGGGGTCTTGCTAAGTTACACAGGTTGCCTCTCACCTCCAACTTGCAATCCTCCTGCCTCTGCCTCCCGAGTCACTGGGATTACAGACATGAGCCACGGTGCTTGGCTAATTTTGAGTATTTCTTTAGAATTTACTTTAGGGAAAATATCATGGATAGCAGTATCAACCATTTGGGACTCTGGTGGTTCCAGTTACTAAAGTAAACTAAGTGAATACAATGTGTAAGTACAATCTGTAATTTGAAATATCTGGTTCCCAGACTGTTAAATAAAATGGGAAGGTCTAAAATACACAGCTGAGTGGATGGGTAAGCCTGGTTTTCTGAATGGAGAAAACTGTCGATAATTTGGCTCTTTTTCTTATAGCTGAAGGTGTGGAAGATGTGAACTTCTCTAAAAATTGAAATGCTCCTGGAGTTGGCCCAGGGTGAGCCTGTTAGAACTGTCTACTCTCATCATTGCCTAGAGCCTGCAGACATTTCTTTTTGCCTTGGGCAAGAAGGGATTCTAGTTTTTGTCTAACCCGTGTGCTTCAGGCCAGAGCCCAGGGAGGCTCACTGGGCAGCTCTCCTTTCTACAGTATGCCAGCCAATCCCTGAGAGTGTTTTAAAAGAAGAAGGTGGGGTGCAGTGGTGCATGCCTTAATCCCAGCAACTCTGGAGGTGGAGGCAGGAGGATCGAGATTTCGAGGCCAGAGGCAGCCTGCATAACTCAGAGAGACCCTGTCTGAAAATAAAAATATTTGAAAGGGGGTGGGCGTGCAGCTCAGTGGTACAGTGCTTGCAAAGTATGCATGAGGCTCTGCCAAAAAAAAAAAAAAAAAAAAATTCCCCTTCCCCCTCTAAAGGGACTGGCGCAGGCTAGTAGTTGCTAGGCATGTTAAAGTAATTCAGCGTCCTTGCCAAATGTCTGCCAGGCAAACAGAGAACTTCCAGGGAGCGGGAGTGAGGTGGGGGTGCTTGCTGGTTGCCATAGGGATGTTTCGCTGATTGAAACAGGAACACAGAGTGGGTGAGCAGCCCGCAGCCTCTGCGGCTCCTCCTGCTTAGGAATGGGAGCCCCGAGTGGGTGGCAGAGCAGAGGTAAGCCCTGAGTGCCAGGAAGCCCAGGATTCACTCCAGGCCAGGGTGAGGAAAGGTGGAAGGCCAGAGAGAGCACCCTGTGAAGAGGAGGCAGGCCCCAGCGGCGGAGGCCCTGGGTGCCTGGTGAATTTAGGAATGGGAGAAGACTAAGTAGATTAACTCAGGGAAATTATATGATCAGCTCTTCGGCTGTTCTGAAGACCTGAGGCTTGTTGAAGAATTTACAATCCAGAATTAAATTCAGGAGAATTCCAATTAGGCTCTGGAATACACCCAGATTGAAGGTAACGGGAGGCTTAAAATAGTAAGTACAATTTAGTGGGAAAAGATACTTAATTTTAAGGAAGGCATTTTGTATTTGTGAGGGTCACTGTGAGTCAGACCTGACTCAATGGCACCTAACAACAATTTTGCATTTATGTAAATATTAGGTCAGATTATCTCTTTATTCTGGTTCATAAAGCAAGGGTAGTAACTGACTATTTGTTAACAGATTAGACTGCTGGCTTTATCAAGGTCTCCTTTATAGCAGGAAAAAGAGTTGACCAAATAGTATGTAACTGGTCTGACACCTTGAAGAGACCCCTGACATGGGCTGACTGTCCCATAACAAACATTTTGTGTGTCTGGGGGAAGTTTCCAGGAGGGCAACCTAGCATCTGAATAGAAAGAAGTGGCTTTTGGCCAATACTGAACCTTGAAGGCACTGTCTGATGGCTCTGGGATTTACCTGTCACCCAGCTCTGCATGGGAGGTGACATGGATTGAAGGTGTGGGCAGGAGGCTCTTCTACATTCCATTTCTGGGGGAGTGGCATAAGATCCCAGGGTGCAGGTGCAGTGAGGGTGGGCTTAGTTGTCTGTGGCTATAGTTTAGGCCAGAGGCTTTCAATTTCTTAAGTCACAACCTTTAGGAGAATGTTCTTTGTTTCCTTCCATTGCTGGGGATGTCACCCAGGGCCTTGCGCATGGTAGACAAGTGTTCTACCACTGAGCTAAGTACCCAGCTCAGGAAACCTTCCTAGCTCACAAAGTTTTACTTGTACATAGAAAGTATGTGTAAATTTGTTACCATGTACTATACATTTGATTCATGGGCAGAAGGCATTTAAAATAGTGTCTTCTGTAGAACGTATTTACACTATCCGGAATTTTATTTTATTTTATTTTATTTGTACAGGGGCTGAACCCAGGGCCTTGCACTTGCATGCTTTGCAAGTGCTGGACCACTAAGCTGCACCCCAGCTCATTTTTTTTACTTTTTTGAGACAGGGTTGCACTAAGTTACACAGACTGCCTTTGGTCTTGAACTTGCGATCCTCCTGCCTCCACCTCCTGAACTGCTGGGATTACAGGTGTGTGCCACCAACTATGGGGATTTTTGATACTTTTCTTTGTATGTGATTCCTTTTGGGGGGTTGTGTAAAAGAAGACTAAATTCTTATTCTCAATACTAAAAGAAGACTAAATACTTACTCTCAAATATCTGAATTCTAGTGGTGCATACATACAAAGGAGGCCACCAGACACAGACCAGAGGTCACTGTTGTTGTTGTTGTTGTTGTTGTTGTTGTTGTTGTTGTTGTTTTTCCAAGGCTGCTTCAGTTTCTTTGGTCTGGAACTCTAGTGCCCTTTTTATTTCAGAATTTCTCGGATGCTGGCTGATGGACACCAATTAACTATTCTGAGGCAAATTTGTAAACCATATGCCAGATTTTAATTTACAGGGAGAGTGTAATCTAATAAGAAAGACCATCCTTGGGCTCTTCATCTGGTGTACCCTAGGCATGATTTTGAAAAAGAACCCAAAATACATACTAGCTATAAATTTAGCTCAGTTGGTAGAGCACTACTCTGCCCTCTCTGTTACCCTCGGTTTGATCCCCAGTGCCCCCCAAAAAGGGAGAAGGGCATGGCAATCCACTCCTGAAGCAATCCTGAAACAATCAGCCATTGAAAACCCTGTGAGGGTTGCTATGAGTGGGACCTACCAACAACAGCAACAACAACAACAACAAAATAATCCTTTAAACAATGGTATTCTTACCTGGACCTTCTACAATCTAGAGCAATGCTGTCCAATAAAAATGTAATGGAAACCCCAAATAAGAGCCTCAGTCCACTTCTAAACTGAAATTTAACTTTACTTTAACTAACTTTAACTTTAACTTTAACTAACTTTAAATGTAGCATTTAAAATGAACTTCACTCCTTAATCACCCCAGGGAGAGCTGCCACCAGCATCCTGTCTCCACTCCTACACAGCTCCCCCTGTGGGACCTGTGTAGGAAACCAGACAGAGAATCCCATTTTCCAAGAGTTTCCAAAGAGTCTGCGCCCTTAAGAGGAAAGTCCCATCAAGCTCTATTAGAACCAGCCTGGCAGGGACAACTCTGTCCTGTGGCCCCTACAGCCGCCACCCTTGCTTCCAAATACACCCTTCATTGTCTTCTTACAGATGAACCCTGCCAGCCTTGACAGCCCCTGAGCTCCAGGCATCTCATTTCCATTACATCAGCCTATTTCCTGCTTAGGGGCCCCTTTATCTCTCTCACTGTTTTACTTTCCACATTTGTCTCTAATTTCTGTTTTACCTTGGTGCGGCATTCCAATATTCAGATTGTAGTTTGGTGCTTAATTAACATCATTGCTGTCAAGGTCAGGGCCCTTGATTAAGTGCCTTTGAATAAGAGCAATTTCCTCCTCAACCCCTTGCTCCAGATTTATATGGTGCTTGGGCCTAGAACCCTCACTTGCCCTTCCCCTGTTGGAGGTATTCTTCTTGGGGCAAATCAAGAGTTTTTCAGTGTAGTCACTCCATGGTCCATCATTCAGACCTGGGCCCCCTAAGGAATGTCTCTGGTCCCTAGACAGGAGGAATGAAGGTGCCCTTACTTCAGGGGAGTTGATGGGTAGTGAATTGGAAGGTGTGTACTACCCATAGCTTTTTGAGGGTGTTTGACCTGCACCTTGCTTGGGTCTGACATATTTGTTACGTCATGTAGTAGGGATCCTGTCCTTCATAGGTTACGGAGCACAAAAGCCTATCATTTCCTGTTGGGTGCCTGCTATTTGCAAGGGACAGCACCGACACAGTGTTAAAATCTGTCTCCTGTGTTGTGGAATGTTTCCAGTGTAAAGCACTTAGTTCTTCCAGGTCTAGAGATTGAGGGGCTCAGCCTAGGGACGGGTTTTGTCCTGGACAGTAACCAGTACCCCACCCCCCCAGCCAGGAAGCGAGCCTGGAAAGGAGGAAATGAGTGTAGGACCTGTTGAGTCATTTTCAGTTAATCTGAACGGGAATGCATGCTGTACCCCTTCCTCATTGCCAGCAGAACCAAATCATCTTAGAGCCCGCTTCGGCTTTGCAGAATGAGTCTCAGTAACAGACTGAACACCATGGGTGCCAGTCCCTAAGTCCCCATCTGCCATGAAAGGTATGCCTTGAGAGGCATCAGGAATGCTTCTCAAGTGCTCTGGTCCTCCCTGTCAAGTGAGAGCACCTGACCAGGTGGTCTCGAGGCCTCCGAGTGGTCACAAGTGAGGGCTGCGAAGCCCTTTGCTGAGATCCCATGGCAGGTTTGGCTCACTTATTCTCCTGCATTGTTGACTGCAAGGAGCTTCCTCATGCCTTTAGAGGCTAAGCTTCATCCAAGGAAAAGTACCCAGAAGGGTGGCGGTTCTCTGCTCTTCCCCTGACATCATTTCATTTTGTCTGCTCATATTTTGAGGTTGCTGGCCAAACCTCTATGACTCAAAGCTTACCTGGGGGTTTTCTCTCCTTAATATAAGTGGACGGTAACTCAGCCCAGCTATTTCTATGGCATAAAGTTCCCTGTTGTTGTTGTTGTTGTTGTTGTTGTTACGTGCCGTCCAGTCGACATCCGACTCATAGTGACCCTACATACAACAGGCAAAACACTATTGTCAGTGGATCTCTGTTGTTCATGGGGTTTTCAATGGCGGATTAATTTTTGGGAGTGGATTGCCAGGTCCATCTCCCAAATACAGGTGTAAACTTCTGTGAGTGTTCAATAGTTTGTTGTTGTTGTTGTTGTTGGGTGCCAACAAGACGTATGTGACTCATAGCGACCCTATAGGGTTTTCAATGGCTTATTGTTTCGGGCTTGCCTTGGGAGTGGATTGCCACATTCCTCTCCCATTTTTGTGGTGCTGGGAATCGAACTCAGAACCTCATAGATTGCAGAGCAGTGCTCTACCAACTGAGCTAAATCCCAGCCCCTAAAGTTCCCTAATGACCTCTAAATAACAAGCAAGCAAAACCAAGTTAGATCTCTGCTGATTACAGTTTATGATAACCAAGGAACAAGCGGTAGTTATGATGCAGTGTTAAATTTGCTTGACTATAGTAAATAGGGCTGAGGGGCTTAGCTCAGTTGGGAGAGTTCCAAATATAGCTCTGCAGTCTCTGAGGCCCTGGGTTCCATCCTCAGCACTGCAAAAACAGCAGCAGGACATGGCAATCCACTCCCAAACAATCACCATTGAAAACACTATGCGGGTCGCTGTGAGTTGGACGCAACCTGAGTGCCCCTAACAACAACACAATAAAGAAAGCAAAGCAAATCAGAGGGCCTTGGGCGCTATTGTTATGAAGTTCCCAGTGTAGGCTGGGCCATCACTCACAATGAGGAAGGCTTCTCTAAGCCAGGGCTGACCCTGGGACTTCATATTCCTTTAGCCTGTCACTCTATTTTTAAAAAGTCAGTGTGCCAAGGAAAGGAAATGTATTGATTGCCTAGTATGTACCAGACATGTTAGATATTGTATATATAGTGGCTCATTTAATTTCTGCACCACCTTGCAAGACAGGTATTATTTCCATTTTGCAGATCAACCAAAGTGCTCAGCAGAGTTATAGCTGAGTAAGTGAAAAAAGATTTTTATTTAGTTCTAAAGACTGTTACTTTCCACTAACATCCAGTAGTAGATGATAATAGGTAGACTCAGTGACTTCATTTTGGTTCCACTGAATTTGAGGACACCTATCTTACTCTGTCCATTGAAGACCCTATGAATAGCAGAGAAGCACTGACAATAGTATTTTGCCTGTTGTACATAGGGTCACTATGAGTCAAACACTGACTTGACAGCACCTAACAACAACAACATCTTACTCTGTAGATGCCGACACAAATAGACTAAAATGAAAGACAGATAAAGTAATTGATTAAGTTTCATTGATAAGCAGAGGTTGCTAATCTGCATCTGAGATATCCTTTGAAAATATTAACAAGAAATATATTGAAGAGATTTTTTTTTTGTTTACAGATAATAGACTTATAAACATATCCACTGATTGGCATTGTTGGTCGGTTCCAAAAGGTATATGAATCCTAAATCAAATTTTAACTTCCAGTGGTAGCTCTTGCTTCTTTTTGGGTGAACTATAGTGCCATCATTTTGGTTTTAAGCACTCTTGTTGTTTGGGCTGGTGGTTCTCAGTTTTTTTCCTTCAAGAAGATGAAGTCATCATGTTTACATTTGGTGTCCTTCCCAAAGATCTGGCAACCATTCCAGTTGTCTAGCGCTACCTAACAAATCACTCCATCCCTTAGTGTCTTAAAGCAACAGCCATGTTTATCTGGCTCAAGAATCTGTAGTGGGGAAAGCTCACCTCTGCTGCACTGAACATCAGCTGGGTGGGCGAAAGGCTGGGGCCTGGAATGATATGAAGCCAGTTCCCTGTGTGTCTGGTACCTGACCTGGTAAGACTAGATAGAGCAGCTGGGCTCCTCAGACATCTCTTTCTTTCTGTTCTCTCCAGCATCCCAGCTTCAGGGCAGCCTGACTTCTATACTAGCTCAGCCCTTGGGCCAACAGAGGGAAAGTCACCAGGAACCTTATCATCTTTTATGACCCACCCTAGGAAATCAGACCGTATCACCCCACTGCATTCTATTCATTGAAGCAATTATAAAGGCCATTCAGGTTCAGTGGGCGTGGGAAAAGGTTCCATCTCCTGATAGGGAAGTGGAAAGATTCTGGAAGAACCAGTTTTGGAAAATACATACTGCCCCAAAGATAAACCAGGCTGCAGGTCATATGCTGGAAACCAGATGTGTCTTTGGGCCTTTCTTTCCCACCCAAGGAAGCAGACTGGAATGTGAATAGAATATAATTTATTCCACTTTTAACCCCATTTACACTTTTCAAAGGAGTAAATTAATCTGCAAATGTTTGGCCATCTAGTTCCTGTTAAAAACAAACTATTCCTGAAACATTAGTGGACTAGGCTTGTAGAGTGGACGGCTGTGATGTACCCTAAAGTTTTTGTTATTTTTGAGCTGATCCTTATTTAATATTCTTGAATTGTGATCCGTTTTCTGATTTCCTACCTTGGGTGAGGAAATCAGTAACTGAATATTTACATACACAGCTTTGTAAGCAAACCTTTCCTTTTAAAACTAAAAAGTGAAGACAGTTGCACTTGAGAGGGGATGTATCCTGACAGGCTGTTCCAGCATTTTACAGCAGCTGCTGCCTTCTCTTCTGGAAAGGAAATGATTATTCAAGACACATTTCTCAAAGTTGACCTTATTGGTATCTTCTTCCAAGTTCTACCTGTAAAACGTGTTTGTTCTAGAACTTTTTTTAAAAGTAAAATATGTCATCCATGTAAAAAAGTATATAAAATTTATAAGTACTATTTGAAGAATTAAAAACATGAATACTTATATATTCACCATCCAAATTAAGAAATAAGCCACCTTGTTCCCTAACCCTCCCCACTAAAAGTTAGGCCTTCCTGACTTTTGTGTAACTCATTTCTTCATATTCCCTTATAGTATTGCCATCTATGTGACAAAAATCCTCGTTTTTAAAAGATTTCCATGCAGTGCTTTTTGATTTAATTATAGACATTTCAGGGCTGGGGTTATAGTTTAGTGGTAGAGTGCACGAGGCCCTGGGTTCAATGTTCAGCACCAAAAAAAAAAAAAAAAAAAAAAAGGCATATAAAGAGCTTGCAAATCTTTTTTCAAAAGTTTATTCCTAGAAGACAGGCCCTGTGGCACATGCCTGTAACCCCAACAATTTGGGAGGTTCATGGGCAGGAGGATCATGAGTCAGCTCAGTGGTAGAGCACTTGCCTAGAATGAGCAAGACCCTGGGTTCAAACCACAATACTGGAAAAAAATTATTCCTAGGTACTTTATGTTTTTGTTATTATTTATAACTGATTACTTCTGAATGTGGGGCTAGGATTTAGCTCAGTTGGTAGAGTGCTGCGCTGCAGTCTCTGAGGTCCCGAGTTCAATTCCCAGCACCACAAAAATGGGAGAAGGACGTGGCAATCCACTCCCAAGGCAATCCCGAAACAGCCATTGAAAACCCTATGAGGGTTGCTATGACTCAGATACCGACTCGACAACTAACAACAACAACAACTTCTGAATGTAAGCATGCAATTGGTTTTTATATTAGGTTTCATGGTAATTAAATTTGCTACATATTACAGTGGGCTTAAACATCAATAAGATCGCGTGCCTGGCACAGAATCGGGAAGTATTTAGATCTGCTGTACATAGGATCGCTATGAGTCATACTTGACTCAACAGCACCTTACAATTAACATATTACTAAGTCTATAGCCATACCACCCTGGCGTCCTGTCTGATCTCAGAAGCTAAGCAAGTCCTTGGATGGGAGACCACCTGGGAATACCAGGTGCTGTAGGCTTAGGAGAAGGACCTGGCAGCCCACTCCTGAAATAATCAGCCATTGAAAACTATGAAAACTATGAATAGCAGAGAAGCACTGACAATAGTGCCCGGCATGGCACAGTGTTGAGTAGTGCTTCATTCTGTTGTACACAGGATCACTATGAGTCGGACCCACCTCAACAGCAACAAAAACAAAAACAACAAGTATTACTAATTACATATTGGGCGTCCCTAATCCTAAAACCTGAAATGCTCTGAAGTCTGAAGCTCATGGGGTGCTGCCATGATTCCCCCAGTGGAAAATTCTACATCTGACCTCATGCAACAGGTCACAGGCAAAATTCAGGTACACTAAAAATGTTGTAAGAAATTACCTCGAGGCTATGTGTCTAAGGCACTGTGTTCATTAGTTTTCTATTATTGCAACCAATGACTGAGATGATCAACTTATTAAGAGGAAAGTTTCATTTTGATGCGCAGTTTTGGAGATTGCTGTCTATGAGCAATTGTCCCCTTCACTTTGGGCCTGTGATAGCACCGTACGTGTATCCTGATAGGAGCATGTCCTGGAGGAAGCCCGTTCAAGCATTTGGCTAAGTACAAAAAGAAAGAGGAAGAGATGGGGTCCCGGAGTATCCTTCAAGGCCACAGCCTCCACTCCCCTAAAACCTTCCTCTAGTCCACACCTCTTAAAGGTCCCACCACTTCCTCGTAGCGCTGGAGGCTGGGGAACAAACATATTTACATTTAGGGGACATTCCAGACTCAAACTATATGACACATAAATGAATTTTGTGTTCAGGCCTCATTCTCATTCCCCCCACAATCTCATTATGTATATGCAGATATCTGAAAATCTGAAAAAAAATGAAGCAAAATCTTCTGTTTCCTTTTCTTTTCTTTATGTCCTGGGCAGGCCCTCCAGAAAAATATTGGAACAGATGGAGTAATAGCTGGCACCCTAGTCTTGTTTCTCATTTTAAAAGAATTTTTAAAAGTCATTTGAATAATTAAATATATGATTATTGTTGATTTTTTGTTTTTATTTTGGTATAGTTCCTTTATAAGATCAAGAGAATTCTTTGTTAAATTTCTAAATTGCAAATGAATGTTTAATTTTATGAAAAATTTTTTCCCCAGCTAATGACTTGATGATATGGCTTGTGTTCTAATTTGTTACCAGGATGAATTACACTAATCAATTTTCTAGGAAATCAACTTTTTCTTCCTATGGGAATCACAGTTTGGTCATGCAGTTTTGTGGACCTGTAATCTGTTTAGAATTATTGCACTTCTGTGATACTGACCTATAATATTCCTTTCTCATTCTGTTTCTTTCTTTGTTTGGAATCAAGGTCATGTTAAGGGCTACAGAATGTTCTTTTTCTATCCTCTGTAAGACAGGGAGAGTAAGATTGGAATTTCTGTTCTCTGAATCTGTCATACAGTTTGATCTGACAAAAAGCTCTCTGAACCTAATGATTTCTTGAAGATTTTTTAAAGCACTAATTCAATTTATTTAAAGGGCCTAGGACTATTCAAGTTTTCTATTATATAAGTCATACGTACTAAGTTGTATTTTTCTAGGTATTTATCCATTTCACTTAAGTTTTCAAGGGTTCCTTCTCATTCTTATTTTCTTCTCTACCTTCTTTGGGTTAGAGGCCTACCTTATTACTTTTGAACTTTTCATCTTTTCTAATGTAAACATCTAAAGTTAGAAACTTCCTTCTAAGTACTGATTTTACTCTGTCCCTAAAATTTTATGAAAATATATTCCACCATTCTAGGAATTTTCTAGTTTCAATTTTTATTTCTTCTTTGATTGTGATTTTTTTTTTTCAGTACTGAGGGTTGAACCCAGGGCCTCGTGCCTGCATCCTCTGCAAGTGCTGGACCACTGAGCTGTGCCCCAAGCCCAATTTTTACTTTTAGAGACAGGGTCTCGCTAAGTTACAGAGACTACCTCTGCTCTTGACCTTGCGATCCTCCCACCTGTGCCTCCTGAGCTGCTGGGATTACAGGCGTGCACCACCATGCCCGGCGATTGTGATTTTTTTTTGAAGTGAAGTTTTTTTGAAGTTTTAAAAGAAACACTTATGAGAAGATTCTAGTTATCCTGTTTCTGAATTTTTATTAGTTTTAATTGACAGCATTATATGTACTTATAGTGTACAACATGATGCTTTAAATATGTATAAATTATGGAAGTGCTGAACTGAGCTAATTAACACATGTTACCTCACTTCTTAATTTTAGGGTGAAACACTTCAATATACTCTTAGTGATATCTAGGGATATAATACATTGTTACTATCTTTATGATGTATACAGAACATCTCTTAAACTTATTCCTCCTATCTAACTAGGAATTCTGTATCCTCTGACCAATAGCTCCCTAATGTCCCCTGACACATTGTAGGCCTGGTAATCACCATTGTACTCTGCTTCTGTGAGTTCAACTTAGACTCCACAATTCAACATGACATCATATGGTATTTTTCTCTCTGTGCCTGGCTTATTTCACTTAACCTAAAGTCCTCCAGGCTCACTCATATTGTTCCAAAGAACAGGATATCTTTCTTTTTTTTTTGGAGGCTGAATAATATACCATTATGTGTAGATACCACATTTTCTGTATCTATCTTTATCTTCTGTATCTATCTGTGATTATCTTTAAAAATATATTTGTAATTCTTAATTGCACTTTAAAAGAATGTTATCTGTGTACCAGCATTTTTGAAATGTGTTGAGGTTATCTTGATAGCTTTGTAAGTTTTCAGAGTTGTTTTACACTTACTGATTCTTGTTATGTATGTTTTATATGCTTAAAAGTGTGCTGATTATGTTGCTTAAGTCTTCTCTGTCCTTCTTGATTTTTTGCTTGTGGATACTGTCAATTATTAGGAGAGTTGTACTGTGCTCTCTCCCCCCACTGATGGATTTCTCCAGTTTTTCTTGCAGTTGCCATGTGTGATATAATTAGAAATATCTATTTGGTCTCTGCATCCAGCTCCTGACACAGAGCTCCTAAAATGCTTGAAATTTCCTGAGTGATGGGGTGCCAGGAGCATCTTTTGCTCTAATCTTGGATTTTGACCTTGGATCCTGACATGAAGCTCTTGAATCCTGATGTGAAGCTCTTGAATCCTTTCAATTTCCTGGGTGATGGGGGTCATCAGAATGCCTGGCCCGAGCTCCTAAACCCCTTGGAATTTCCTGGGTGATGGGAGTGTCTTTTTATCTGGTGAGGCTCAGGTCAGGGGGTGTTCACCAGAAAGACTGAGCTGTGGTCAGAAGCTTGGAACTTTCAGCCCAACCTCCCATATTCTGGAGAGAGGTGCTGGAGATTGACTTAATAACTGATTATGCGTATGTGATGAAGCCTACCTAAAAATCCCCAAGCTATGGGCTTCGGCAAGCTTCCAGCTCAGTAAACATTCAAGGTGCTGGCAGACTGGTGCACCAAAAGAGGGTAGGAAAGGTCCACACAAGCACACTTGCTTTCCTCACCCTACTTATCTCTTCCATTCACCCCTTCCTGAGTTGTAGCCTTTGTAAGAAACTGGTAATCGTAAGTAAAGTGCCTTCCTGAGATCAGGGAGCCATTCCAACAAAGTACCAGACAAGAGGAAGATGTCATGAGAACGCTCAATTTATAGCCAGTTGGTCAGAAGTGTAAAAGGAACCCTGGGCTTCTGATTGGTATCTTAAGTAGAGACAGTCTGTTGAGACTGAGCCCTTTGACTCATGGGATATAACACTAACTCCAGGTAGACAGAGTCAGAATGGAATAGAAAAAAGACTTATGTCCACAAAGAACTAGAGAATTTCCTAGCATGGAAAAACCTCACACATTTGTGTCAAAAGTGTTGTAAAGTCTCTGTTGAATAAGTACGTTACTTTTCATGCTCCAAAATTCAAAGACTTAAGTCTCTGTGGCTTCTCTACTTTTCCTCCACAGGTTGCACATTTTTAAGTAATATCTCCTTGCTTTTGCCCATCTATTTACCAATGTTGTAAGGATATCGAGAAAAGTTTTTTTTCTTTACCATGTCAATTTTTGTTTTGTATATTTTGATATAATATTAGTGGGTGCATATGGATTTGTAAGTAAGTCTTGTACCCTGTCTTAAGTGTGCCTCACAAGCATCATCCTGCTAGAATCTTTTACTCCTTCTGAAAGTATTTACCTTTAATTGGCACTTGGGTCTTCTGCATTTATTTGAATTAATAATATATTTGGTTGTATTCTGTCACCATTTTTATATTTTTATTAATGTTTTCTATTTGTTTACTGGAGCTGGGATTTAGCTCAGTTGGTAGAGCACTGCTCTGCAGTCTCTGAGGTCCCGGGTTCCATTCCCAGCACCGCAAAAATGGGAAAAAGACGTGGCAATCCACTCCCAAGGCAATCCTGAAACAGTCAGCCATTGAAAATACTATGAGTCAGACATGACTCAAGGGCACCTACCAAGCAACAAACGATTTGTTTACCTTCTCTTCTGACTGTCTTTTGAATTGATAATTATTTTTCTCCTCATTCTGATTTCCCCCATACTTATTTGTGGGTTATCTGCTTTGTGCTTGCTCTCATAGAAGCTATTCTTGCTATTTTAACACACTCTGTTCTGGAGCTACCTGGTCCCAGTGCGTGAGAACCAACCCCACGGTGCCATAATACTGAAGAAAGAGGGGGGACAGATCCAGGCTTGCACAAAGAGCAATTTATTGGGATGCTTACTAACAAGAGTGTGGTCATGAGTGGCAGCAAGGGCAGGTGGATCCCTGCAATCTGGGTCAGAAGGAGTGGTGTACGTGTTGGTTAGGACAAAAGTGACTTCACCCAAGCCGGAATGTATGTGGCATATCTTAAGCTAATATCAAAGAGTCAGACCCATTCCCAGCACCAGATGCTGATTGTAAAAGCTGTACATTACTACCCTAATGATTTTGTCTACTTATCATTTGATGGAAAACTATGGAGGAAAAACTGACTAGAGTTACTCTGGGGCAATCATGGTGGTTCGAACTCAAGATGGCCACAGTTGCATCAAGCTGAATGCATTTACACTCTTTAAAAAGAAAAACTCTGTTGAATAAGAATGTTATTTTTCAAGCTCCAAAATGCAAAGACTCTTGTCTCTCTGACTTCCCCATTTTTCTTCCACAAGTTACACATCTTTAAATAATGTCTGTGTACTTTTACCATCTACTTACCACCCTCTTCTCTCATTATCACTTTCCATCTCATAGTTTCCACCTGCAATCATTTTCCTTTTTTCTGAAGTACGTATTTTAGAATTTCCTTTGTTGCTGTTGTTGTTAGGTGCCTTCAAGTCAGTATCCGACTCATGGGGACCCTACGTTAAACAGACAAAACACTATTGTCAGTGCTTCTCTGCTATTCATAGGGTTTTCAGTGGGTGATTGTTTTTTGGGGGTGGGTTGCCAGGTCCTTCTCTCAAAAGAATTTCCTTTAGTGGGTATTTTTTTAAAAAAGAAACAGCAAACTGGGTACTACCAGAAGTAAATAAGATATGCTCCTATAAATTACACAGTTACAGTGGAAATTCCATGTAAAATCAGAGGTTAAGAAAGAGAAGGTGTTGAGAGCAGAGAGAAAGGAGGCTCTGTGGAGGGGCATCTCAGGACACCTGTAGGGGCGATGGTGGAGGCTGCAAGCATGTTCCTGGACCTCATCTGCTCAGCCGGCTGGGGATTAGGCACAGCCTGGTGCCAGATGGAGCTAAAGAGGTGAGCTGGCTCGTGGGCTGTGAAGAGCCTTAAATACCAAACTGAGGCCACAGAGAGTGGGGGAGTTGTTGGGCAGAGGAGTGGCATGCTTACAGGCATTATTGAGGAGGAAAATGTGGGACTGTGGGGAGGACTCTGAGGCAATAGTCACCTGGGAGGAGGCGGAGTAACTAAACCAAGGCAAAGCAAGGGGAACGAAGAGATGGGATTTTCCAAAGATGTTGTGCAAGGTGAAATCTGAAGAGCAGGTGGAAAGCCGAGAGCCTTGGAGGATGCACCCCCTGGACTCTAGTTTAGAGGACTGGCAAGATGGGGAGCACAGAAGGGGGGGTTCATATCCGGGGGTGGAGGGAAAGTGCCCCTGGGGAGAGCGAGAAAACCAACATGGTCTGCAACAAAACCGTTGATGTGTTTTCAAACAAATAGTGGGCTGGCTTTGTTGTTGTTGTTGTTGTTGTTGTTAGGTGCCATCAAGTCAGTATCCGACTCATAGCGACCCTCATAGGGTTTTCAATGGCTGACTATTTCGGGATTGCCTTAGGAGTGGATTACCAGGCCCTTCTCCCTTAGGAAGACACAATTTAAGATATTAGGAATAACTGCTGAGAACTCAGCCCCATTTTTTGATTGCATTGGGTTGTGGTCCTGACATCTTCTCTTGCTTTCTAAATTAGAATACAGATCGCTGCTTCAGGATGCAAAGGGCCCATTTTCAGCAGTAAACAAATGTAATTAATGAATAGTTGGGTTTCAATTAAATTCTAGGTCAGGAATTGGAGATGTAGTGCTGCCTTCCCTGTGCTCTGCAGAAGTATTGCTGCTGGGCAGCGATTGCTCTTAGCTGCTGGGACCTCTTATTTTGGGTCTATTTTTATCTGAGCACTGATGTAGCAGATGTGTCTAAGAGCATCTGGTCAGACAGGAAAGAAAGGGGAGAAGGAAGACAGGGGCAGAGCGAGGGAAGAGGGGAGGGGAAAAAATCTTTCATTTAATTAAAAACGTATTTGCAGGGCTTATGCTTCCTCCCTGCTGTTTTTAGCGAGCAAGATCAGCCTCCCCTGGGAGATGGCCTCCTGCCGGGGAGCCCAGGGCGGAGCTTTCTTTCCCTTTGACACGCAAGTCACACTGTGATTCGGTGACTTATTACTCACTCACATGGAATAATTGTGATGTGCACAGCTGATAGGGGACAGTCTCCCCACAGGGGTGGGAAACAGCTTTGCCAGCAGGTGTCGCCTGGCAGCCTGCAAGGGGAATGGGGCTTAACCCTCCTCCTGGAACCAGTATGGAATGTTCTGACTGGAACAGGACCCTGTCACATCCAGACATGTCTTCACAGGGGAGCTTTGCAAAATAAAATCTTGTACCATAGAATGTTGTATCCGGGGAGTTGGACCCTAGCCAACGGCATCATGATCTGAAATAATCCCCCAGTCTCTTTTATGTTGATGATGATGGCCGGCCCATGGAGCCAAGGGGCTCAGGAGGAAAAAGTGTCAGGTAAGAGTGAATCTCCTGCAGCTGTAGCCTTGTGGCATCCAATCCCGTCAAATCTCGGAAGCTAAGCAGGGTTGGGCCTGGTTAGTACTTGGATGGGAGACCACCTGGGAATACCGGGTGCTGTGGGCTTTTCGGGCCCCGCGCCCGCTGCGCTTTAAGGGCTGGGATTTAGCTCAGTTGGAAGAGTGCTGCACTGCAGTCTCTGAGGTCCTGAGTTCAATTCTCAGCACCGCAAAAATGGGAGAAGGACCTGGTAATCCACTCCCAAGGCAATCCCCAAACAGTCAGCCATTGAAAACCCCATGAGGGTCGCTATAAGTCGGATACTGACTCGACGGCACCTAACAACAACAACAACAAGCAGGGTCAGGCCTGGTTAGTACTTGGATGGGAGACCGCCTGGGAACATCAGGTGCTATAGGCTTGGGAGAAGGGTCCGGCAACCCACTCCCAAAAATCAATCTGCCATTGAAAACCCTATGTTTTGCCTGTTGTACATAGAGTCGCTATGAGTCAGATACTGACTCCATGGCACCTAACAATAACAACAAAGTGAATCATTTCAACCTGGCTGGAAAGTAGAATTTGAGTTGTTATACAGCAGAATGGACTTGAAATGTTTATTGTTGTAGTTAGAAGTTATGGTTACAAGATGCGTCCCTGCATCTACATAGAATCAGTGTTTATTGCTGTCAACGCCTGCCTCTGGGTGGCATTGGTAAGGCAGAGTGAGAGGCAGGCACACCTGTGAATGCGTAGGAGCTTACTGGACATTTTACCCAGATAATCTCCTTGAGTCTACAGGGCAGTAAAGAAACTCAGGTTGTTAGACTAAGGGAACAGCCCAAAGTCATTAAGTAGATAGATTTTGGCTATAGTTCACACCCAGGCATAAATGGTGACAAAAATCCATAGCACATGGCCTCCAGGCATGTTCAGTATTTTTTCTCATTTGAGAAAACAGATGTGGTTGTTGTGATGAATTAGCCTTATCCAGGTGTTTCCCCTTGATAGAGACCTTATCCTTCCAGCCTGCTGCAGGCTCTCAGCCTCTTAGCCCCAGAAACTGTCTTTGAGGAACAGCCGAAGGGAAGCACCCGAAGAAACAGCTCACTCCCCAGTGCAGCATCCAGCCCCACTGCATCTTTCATGTTGACTGCTTTCTGGAATGCCTAGTAGGCCATTTGTCAGTGATGTTTTTAAACTATGAAAATTTCTGGCTGTCCTTATCACAAGGACACATTTCACAAACATCTGAGCAGCAAAGACATCTGCTGTGTACGTACAGGGCTTTATTCCTGATTTTTCCTAGTGGTTTAAATTGACTGACTGCCCAGGAGGAACCAAAAGGGGGCCATCAGCAAAGGCAGGGACACATAAAGGTTTCTTTGGAGCAGGTTTCCTTGGTGGCAACCTGAAATGGCTTCCTGCATCCTTCAAAGCTTGGGCAAACAGAGCCTTTAATGCATCTGGAAGGTTCTGTTGTCTCCAAGAGAACTCACAATCACTTGCTTGAATAAGCAGAACTTACAATAGGAAGGCGCTTGAGGAAATGAATGAGTAGCCTTTGATGATGGAAAGAAGCTGTGTCATACTGATGAACATGTTAATAGTTTAGGATGGCAACTGGAACAGGAGCATATATCGAGATACATATATATAGATATATATAGATAGATAGATATCTATATGGAGGTCAGCAAATAGCAGTTCCTGGCTAAGATGTCACAGGCTCCCACCCTTACTAAGATTAGATTGGTTTTCTTGAATAAATCCTTCTAAATTTGTGGTATGCCTTTGGGGCAATTCCCAGAGCCTTTAAATTTTGCTTTTGATATCTTGTCCAGTTTTATCATTGCCTTTTGAAGAAAAGATTTTCTGAATTCTTAGCCCTTTCAGAAATCCAGCCCCTTTTTCATTTCTATCAGGTTTTCTTCAATCCCTAACATACAATTCTATGGCTTCAAGCAGTGCATGGACATTACAATTGTTTTAAACCTAATCTCAAGTATCTTCAGGCATCACCTATAAGTGCTGCAGGTACAATTTACCATGACTTGGCCTTAAACCGTATTGACTTAATGAACCCATTCAGCTGCGTGCATTTCTTCCCACGCCACTGGTAATGTGGAGATCCTATCAATAGGCATTATGGTGTGAGTGATAAAATATCCGTGAATTCTATAATTCAGAGGATAGGTTGATTGGGGAGAATATTATCTGCTGGACAGTTTTGTACTGCAATCTTCCTGAAAGTGTACAAGTGTTCTGTTTTGAGAAAACAAAAATCTAAGCAGGACACAGTTAAGGGGTAGTAAAGAGTTTTAAAAGCATCCTCACAAAATACAGCTCTGCGCTACAGCACCTGCCTGGCATGCTCAAGACCCAGGGTTTGATCCCCAGCACCACAAAAAATAAAATGAAGTATAAAACTGATTGCTGTGATCTTGAGCTATTCCTTTTGTTTATCCCCTTCTAGTCTCTGCACTGCCTAAGAAGTCTTGAGCCTTAATCACATTTAAGTAATGGAAACCCACCACAGTACCAGAAGACCGAGAGTTAAAATGTAGCTCTGAGAGTAGGATCACAACTTGTCATCTTTCCAGGCAAAAGTGATTTTATTTTTAAGTTTTTCTATAATCATTATCTCTTGTGATGTCAAAATTTCACAAATATTTGCACACAGACCTCCCTGTCGGTTTGGCATGCACCGAATACGAGGTCTGTATGAACAGGGAATCGGGCTGTGTCCCCCATTGTGGACCACAAAGCAGTGCTGACTATAGAGATACACCCCTAAAGAATCCGGTTTACCAAACCACCGTGGTGCTGCCCAACCGCTTTGTAAGTCTGAATTACTTAAAGATTACCATTGTGCCATCCAGGGCTGGGGTTTAGCTCAGTCGATAGAGTGTTGCTCCGCCCTTTTTAAGGACCCAGGTTCGATCCCAGTACTGGAAAAACAGGAGAAGGATGTGGCAATCCACTCCCAAAGCAATCCTGAAACACTCTGCCATTGAAGACTGTATGAGAATCGCTATGAATTAGACCTGACTCAATGGCACCTGACAACAACAACGTCATGCCATCCAAAGGGCAACCAGTAGATTGAGTCCAAGGACTGTAACCTGCTGATGGAGGCAGGCTTAGGCATCTCTGGTTGTCAGGATGGTTCCAGAATTGTGGCGCCAGCAGGGCCACCATTGTGAATCAGGCTCACAGCTAGTGGCTGGAGTACCAAGAGCACGGCCAGCCTCTGGACGGCTGAGCTTGTTGGGAGCCAGAGGAAAGGGATAAGGGCCTGAACTAGAGCTCTGTGCTGGAACCCGTGGGAACCAGGTCTGCAGCTCATTTGGGGAGCTGATCTGATGTGTCAGGGTGGTGATAGGGAATGGCAGCCTAGCGGCCAGGTGAGTACCCAGAAGTCCCTTTAGTCACCCTAGGACACCTGAGCAAGAGCAGCCAAATCAGCCCCAGACGCCACTGTGCATGGGCTGGGCTGTTACCATCCAGGTGAGGAACCTGGGATGGGCCCACTGTGAAGGGCCATCTCAGCACGCAGCTGGCTGTTTAGGAGGCAAGGGCTGACCTGTATGACCTTCTCGGTGCCAAGGAGATATGTTGGCTCTGTTCATGCTGGGGATGGAACGGTCACTGGCAGCTCCTCGTGTTACTAAGGGTGGCACCACTACTGCTGGGCTCAAATGTTACAACATTGCAGTATCTCCTCTATTTTCATGCTTATTGCTGTTAATTATATTGCTGTTAAATAAAAACAAAGGATCCCTGGATTAGTGGGTATGACCCTGAGTGAAAGTTGAGACTTAGGACCTAGCCCACTGAGACATTCTAGGAGAAATCATGCAGGGAGAATGAATCTGATTTTTCCACAGTACTAGATGACGTTAGCCAGGATTTCCCAAGCCTGGTGTAATGGATATTTCAACCAGATCATTCTTTGTCCTGGAGGAAGGGAGACAGGCTGGCTGCCTGTGCCTTGCAGGATGCTTACCAGCATCTCTGATCCCTCCACCAGATGCCGGTAGCATCTCCCTTCCCTCCATCATGATGATGGACAATGTCTCCAGACAGCACCCTACATCCCCAAAGGCAAAATTGTCCCCTAGTTGAGAGCGCCTGCTGAAAAGACACAAAAGCAATCTGTCCTCCAGGAATGCATGATATAGTTGGGTGGACTCCCTAGTATATGTGGCTGTTGTATAAAAAGTTAGGCCAGGCATGGTGGTGTACATCTGCAATCCCAGAGACTCGGGAGTCTGAGGCAGGAAGACGGCGAATTCGAGGCCAGAGTCAGTCTGCGCAACTGAGACCTCATCTCAAAATAAGAAACAAGGGGCTGAGGGTGAGGCTCAGTGGGGGAGTACCCAGTGCTTAATCCCTCAATATCAAAAAATAAAGTAAAATTTGGGAACAGTACCCTTCTCCCCATATCCATAAAAAGAATGAAAAGCAGAGGTCAGGGTTGGCCAATGTCAGGAAAGGTGCTCAGGAGGAGCTGGGAGTGGAAAGAACGTCCGAGGACAGACAGATGGCATGGGTGTGGGAGGCTAGAGGGCAGCTCCCCTGGAAGGAAGAGCTGGCTGGATGGGGCCTGTGGGACACTCACTGTTCAGGGAAGAGAATGTGTTGGGAGGTAGAAGCAGAAGGCCGGCCAGGGATCTGCCATCCTATAACAGAGTCCCACACACCATGTTTCCCTGATCCCTAAAAAATCACATCCCAGGCATGAAGTTCATTCTAGAAATTGGGCCTTACAGAAGTTCTGTGCAAGTCTACCCTTCCTCTTTCATGTGAATTAAAGATGATAAATGCCTGCCACTACTTGAAACTCATAGCCCATGTCCTTTTGTTAGAAACTCTTTCTGGTAGGATTATTGCTGATGTTGTTAGGTGCTGTTGAGTTGAGTCCAACTCATAGCAACCCTATGTACAGCAGATCGAAACACTCCCTGATTCTGTACCAGGCACACAATCTTATTTATGGTTAAACCCATTGTTGTAGACACTGTGTCAATCCATCTGGTGGAGGGTTTTCCTTTTTTTTTCATTGACCTGCCACTCTCCCAAACATGATGTCATTCTCCAGGGATTGGTCTCTCCTGACTACATGTCCAAAATAAGTGAGATGCAGTCTAGCCATCCTTGCTTCCAAGGAGCACTCTTGTTGCACTTCTTCTAGGACTGATCTGTTGGTTCTTTTGGCAGTCCATGGTATATTCAATAATTGTCTCCAGCACCATAATTCAAAAGCATCAGTTCTTCTCCTGTCTCCCTTGTTCAATGTCCAGCTTTCATAACCATATGATGCAACTGAAAATACCGTGGCATGAGCCAGGTGCAGTTTGTCTTCAATGTGACATCTTTACTTTTTAATACTTTAAAAAGAGCTTTTGCCTCAGCTTTTCCCAAAGCAATGTGTCTTTTGATTTCTTGATGCTGCTTCCACAGGTGTTGATTGTAGCACCAAGTAAAGCAAAATCATGGACAACCTCAGCCTTTTCTCCATTTATTGTGATTAATAATGTAGAATAATTATAACTATAACTCCCAAAGCAATCCCAAAACAATCAGCCACTGAAAGCCTTATGAAGGTCACTATGAGTGAGACCCAACTGAGCAACACCTAACAACATCAGCAACAACTTAAGTCCTCATCATATTCCAGGCTCTGTTCTAAGTGCTTTGCAGGTGTCACTTCACTTATTCTCATAACAACCCTAAGATTGTCATTTTCCTTGATTGTACAGATGAGGAAAGTGAGGCATGGGGAGATGATGTGTTGAGTCTGTCTAAGATATTCAACTAACAAGTGCCATCAGCAGGATTTGAATTCAGATGGTCTGGCTCAGAGTCTGGGCTTTTTCCCCTCTGCTATGCTCCTTGTCCTCTCTTACTGATAACATTGGCATACGTGATACGGCTAGCAAAAACTATAGAGAAAACAGAAATAAGCATGCGATGTTGAAATTCATGCTCACCCAGAGTCTGTGGGAAATCCCAGATGACCTGAGCCATGGGTGTATCCTCAGGAAGTTTTCATTCTAGGGCGGGATGGAAAAGCTCAGTGTCTGGAGATAACGCTATAAGAATTACTTAGGTGTGTTGAGTGTCCGAGATATGTCTTGGTTAAGGCTGTATCTTTTTAAATGAAATCTTTTGCATTTATTTCCAGATTTTACAGGTGAATGCGTTCACTTCCTATTCCTCATGGTAGTAGAGTGTATTCATCTGGAGATGTTTTAGAAAAGGATGCCTGTGTTTGTATAGTTCATTTCCTTTTTCTTTCTCTCTCTCTCTCTCTCTCTTTTTTTTTTTTTTTTTTTTTTTTTTTTTTTTTT